>JAJOOO010005368.1:0-15040 GCA_029582685.1 Solanum piurae | reverse complement strand
TAATCAAAAGTCAATTTTGGTTGTTATCAAGATGTGAGAATTAACTAGGGTATACGTGTTCCCCACAAGCTCATAACGCAGTAATCCTAGTAATAGCAATCCTTTCCTAGTGTACTACATGCAAAGTGATAAG
Source organism: Solanum piurae (assembly GCA_029582685.1). Lineage (NCBI taxonomy): Eukaryota > Viridiplantae > Streptophyta > Magnoliopsida > Solanales > Solanaceae > Solanum > Solanum piurae. The sequence goes on along the minus strand of JAJOOO010005368.1, from coordinate 14,907 downwards.
TTAGGTATCTCTAAATGTTTGGTCCGGCATCTAGAGAATTTCAGCCCGCACCTTGGTCCAGCTATGTGTGTATCATTTACTAACCCTTACCTTTACCTCATATTAGACATCACATCGATGTTTCGCTAAGTTATTACTTCGCACCAATCGACACTTAGCCTATTAGATAGTATAACACTAAATCTATGTTGATAATTCTTTTCTTGTTGATTACCTCCTTGGTCTGGCAAGTAGCAACAAGGCGAGTTCTAACGTTTGCAACCACTAAAAAGACTTCTAAACGAAAGAATGATCAATGCATGCACCACACCATTTAAGAATTGCTTATTTACTATTCATACTTTATTAATCGCTCATGGTTCCCACAACCCTAGTTACAGAGTTTAGTTACCCATAATCATATGAACACAATTCATTGTTTTAGATGAAAGAATTATGAACTTACGTAAGAAGAATAGTAAACCCGGAAATTCAACTTGAATTGGAACTCTCAAATCTTCAATACGATCTTCAGAAATTAATAATTGCCAAAGTTGCAAGTTAATCTCCCAAGTCAAGAACTAAAATAATAGTAATGAAATCCCCCTCCAAAAATGAAGTTTACATGCCCTATTTATAAAGTCCTAAATAAAAAGGAAAACAAAATAAGGAAAGTTTGTTTAGGCATGCGTCTTCATTCCACGAGACTGACTCACGGACCGTCAATGGATTTACGGTCCGTGAGTCCCTTCCGTCAGCCAGGACTTAGAAAATATTTCAGCATCCAAAAATCAGCTTCTCTGAAACAAACAACGGAACTGCAGTACGGACCGTAGATCAATCTACGGTCCGTCAATCCCTCTCCGTAGCTCCATACTTGGAATCTTCAAAAATCAGGTACTGGAACCCTCACCAGTATCAATCTACGGATCATCATTACGGTCCGTAGATCAATCTACGGACCGTCAATGGTCACCATGGTTCCACACTTGGTCAGATTTCCCTGATTTGCCTTCCATACCTTGCATGCTGATCTACCACCACCATCTATGTAGTATCAATGGACCTACGGTCCGTAGATCACCTCTGTAGATGCCCTTTGCTGTATTTCTTTTAGCTGTCTCTTTACTTCCGCGCCTGAACATCTTTCCTGCAAAATATGACAAAAACACATAAAAACCAATACAAAAAGGCCCTAGACACACACAATTTGTAAGTGAAATGTCTTAGAAATACCGTAAACTCACGGTATATCAAGACGCATTCAATACAACTATCAATCATTCATTCTACTCTAAGCATCTTTCTCGATCAAGCATAGAGATCTAATCTAGAACTAAATTTGCTACTTCAGTTCATCAATGAAAATTTGAATAAACAATTAAACCCATTTCAAAACAACAATAAATTTAGCAATTAACCATACCCATAACTTAATTAATGTATTCAACTACATGATCACACCCCTAAGGGAAGGGGTTTTACGCAAACATAGCAAAAACCAAGAAATCGTTACCAAAAAGATTATCCATCCAAATTGTTCAACAATCTCCAATGTTCAACACAAACAATAAAACTAGAATCCAAATCCTCTCTAAGAGTGTTCAATAATATAAAAGTATTTAAAGGCTCTCAAAACTGTCTAACTCTAAAATACTATGTAACTCTCTTTTCCAAAATCAATTTGTATAATTCCAAAAACTTCCCAGAATCACAAAACGGAGTCCACTTGATGACATTAGTCAGGATCGCCGATCGACTCGGTGATCTGCTGAGTTGCATTTCTTCTCGCCTGTTTGCTTGACTCCTGCATCCAATTGTTCTGGAAGATTAGGCGAGTTGGTTCGTGATCACCAATCCATTCGGCGCATTGCTTAATGTTCTTTTCCTCACCAAGTTGGCTTTGTACATGGGCTATTGCACTGGAATATTTGGCGGGCTGGAGGCTCACTCGGCGAGTCGCCAAGTGGCTTTTGGGAGCTCTAGCTTTTGTGTTCTTTAGCTTTTCCAAAATTTTTACTTCTTTTCGCATTATAATGTCCTTGCCTTGTACCAAAGCCTTCATGGCTTCACATAAACACATTAACATCAGTTATGAACACAAACTAGGCATTGAGGATACTAATTCATTGACTAACATGCCCTAAATGTGTCAAAATTCCTGACTCATCAACACCCTGATCTTAAATTTTTACTTGTTCTCAAGTAAAACACAAGATAGATCAGGTCAACATGGATGTCTACAAAAAGTGCTCCCTGAGACTCAACATGAATGCACATAAGGTTCAATCTACAGATGCAGTATTCAATTGTGCACTAAAAGTTTCAAACGATCACTAGCCATCATCAAATAGTGTTCAAGCTCACAATAGTCACTTCAAATGCAAATTCATGCAGAATAAGAGTATTTGAATGCTCTCACATCAAGAATGATTCCATGCTCTCACAAAGCCAATCAAGGATTACCATTAAGGAATCGAAATAAACTCTCACACTCTCAATGAGAAAAACATGCACGATTTTACCCATAGGCTTGCCCGTATTTTCCAACCAACACATCACTTGGCTCATGCAAGATCAAAAAAGTCTTTCAAGGCTTGTAAATTGGGCTGAGGGTAATTGTATGATCATTTTTGCTTAGTGACTTCAATCTTCATGAAGCATGGCTCAAATTTCACTTCTTCACCTTTCCTTTCATTCTTTTCATCTTCACAACTCATCATTGGCTTATTCATAGCACACAATTTTTTTGTTAAAGGTCATCGGACACCCCTTTTTTTCAACAACAATGAAAAATTGATACAAAATTTTCATTTCTTTTCTTTTTCTCTTTTTCCCCTTTTCTTTTTCTTCTCTTTTTATATGGAGGGGTTCCATCTTTTTCCACACATGCCTTCAAGGATGAATTTAACAAACTTCTTGTTCGATTTGTTACCTCATTCTTACCACACCCCAACTTAGACTTTTGGCCTAAGTTTGCTATTCAAACAAACCAATGCTTCACGAAGATTTTTGGTGGGAAGGACAAGGCCATTTGCATCTATGTTTCCTCTAAAGAAAAGGCTAGGCTCAAAGGGTGCCAAACTAGGTTCATACGCTCACAATGTGGTCACACAAAGGTATATCAATTTGTCTCACTCTCAAAAATTTATGCCTAAGATCATTTTTTTCATTCACCAATGCTAGTAAGTCGGACCAACGGGGCAAGTTCTAGGTATCATCATGCACACTGTCAAGTAAACCTCACCACATATGGCATCAAACATAATCATCGATCACAAATCTACAACTTAAGCTCGTGTGCAGCGGTCATTGCAAGACTCACCTTGATAATCCGACTAGTCACAATGAGATGCTAAGAGTTCACACAAGACTTATGCAACTCAAATTACCTCGTTGGACTTGCACAATATATCGTTCATCAAGAGCACTATTCAAGTCATCGGTATTGATCGTAACCGATACTTAAATGTACAAGCGAATAACAACAACATTCATAATTAAGCATTCAAGAGAGGAACCAATGAAATAAATCCAACATTCATTCACATTTAAGCAACAAGGAGGAGTTTCGAACAAACATAACAAAACAACAAAATATCCAAAACAAAACAAAATACAACCAAGACGATAGGTATCAAGATACGTTCACCTGACCAAAATAACTAAACAGTGTCCTCAATGTGAAATAAAAACTGAATGTATCAATAGAGAATAAAATGAAGGGAGAATAAAAATCCCCCTATCAGTCTAGGCATGAGGTGAACTCTGGGTAGCAGTGGTGGCCTCAACTAGGGCATTAGTGCCCGGCTCGACTGCAACTCTGGAGGTCTGCACAACTATCTCCTCAGTGGTCTGAGACCTACTAGAGCCAATCATGGATGTGTCCGCAATGAGGCTTTTGTGGCCACATGTACCATCTAACTCTCCAAATCCTCTAAGTCCTAAAAAACTGCCTCATCACAAGCCCCTAGCTCCTCCTCATCTGTCTCGGCTGTGTTAGACTCTCCATAATCCTCACCTGCAGCAGCATCTCTGGTCAAAGGAGCTGGAGGAGTCTTTGGAGCAACTAGAACTGTAGGTATCTCAAAACTGGGATCCGCAGGAATCCCAAAATTGCCCCACAACATGAATATGTCGGTGGATTTCAGCTCGTCCAGATCTCGACACAAACTTATAATATCTACCTTTAAGGTTGTCATATCAGTGGAACCCGGTCTATCATCGCATACACCTCAATTTAAATGATGAGGGCGTCCAATGCTTGGCTTTGGGCCATAATCATCTCCGATTGTCCCCACAACTCCTCCATAATAGGAGCAAGGGCAGCCTCAATAGCTCGCTCGATCATGCATGGAACAACCGCTTCAACTTGAGAAGCCCTCATGTTAGCCGAATTGTCAAGGTTTCCCATTTTGTATAGAATTGCATGGGTCAATGGGGGACAGGAAGAAGTAGTAGGAGCAGGAGCAGTAGAGGATTAAGGAGCAGGTATACGTGATGGCTCAACAGCTAGAGTGGACTGAGTAGTGTCGGTCTCCATGGCCTCTCTATTAACAACTAGAGAGGTGTCATACGAAGCCTTTTTCTTCTTCTCGGCCTCATTTTTCATGTACTTGACCTCGATCCAACAAATGTAACAAGATGAGAAAGGTTTAACCTTGACATTCATATTTTCCACAAAGGGTACACCCGTTCGACAACACAGTGAACTAATCAGGATTGGAAATGGCAATGAGGTTTGATTTTCCTCGGCCCTCATAGCCATCTCTTGTGTAATGATTGACCCCAAATTTAGCCTCTCTCAGTCGATGATACAACCGAGTAGTGCAGCCTTTGGATTCTGGATGATGGATTTGTTCTGTGATGGCATCAAGTACTTCTAATAAAGCCAAACCAATACTGGATTTTTTCTCAATCACAATTCACGCCTCTATCCATAAAGGAGTAGCATCACTCAACAACGGGGCAAGCCACCCTTTCAACTCATCTAATGTCTTGGGTTTGACCTTATCAACCAAAGAATGGATAACCCAAGTTGTGTAATTCAACTCATCATTAATATAGGTTTTGCTGCAGTGGACGTGTTTACCCCGCACCTCAACGTAGTCAACCAGTGCCACTGATCCTGCCTTATTTTTCTCTTTCGGGATCAACATCGCATAACCTTCGTACAATTCCTAAACCCATGATGGAATAAATGAATTTTGGGGCTTGGTGAACTGTTGCAACATGTGGAAATGCAGCGTCTCCCACACATCTGGATATCTATCCACCACAGTCTCTTTTCCTCAAGAATTATCTGCATGTCTGCTGCCTTCAGTCGGTTCATAGAATGAGGAGGATGAATTGGGGTATGAGGCAGTTGTGGTACCTCAGAGACTGGAGGTGACGAAAGTACTGGAAGTTGGGCCAATGGGTCATGAACTACTTTAGAACACAACTCTAGGCGCCTCTTCTTCAAAGACCCAGCCTCTAGAAACGATGTATGAATAGAAGTCCTGGACCCCACAACTTTCTCACTCTTAGAGTCAGAGAAGGTGAGATGGGTGGAGTTGATGCCTATACTGTCAGATGAACTAGAGCTTGAACTAGTGACCACATGTTTCTTTCCTTTTCCTCTACCATCTGCTGGAGGAAGTTTTGGACGACTAGTCCGGGGAGGCACAACATCCGCTGCGATCATAACCCCTTTGGCCTTCTTGCGTGGCGGTGGACCTTTTGTCGAGACTTTAGGTCTGACCATAGCTGTAAGAAAACACCAACGCGTACAAATTGCACTTGCAAAGAGTTAGTAAAATAATATTTTCAAAAAAAGTTGCAGGAAAACTCACCAATCGGTTTGGCGAGTCGCCGAGCCCATTCAGCGAGAAAAAAGAAACACACTGAATGTTACAGAAAAACTCACCATGAATTCAGCCCAAAAAGGCGTGATCAAAAACCATTTGACGAGAGCCGAGTTCACACAATGATTAGAAAAAGCCTCCCCGAATGTTACATAAATAATCATCCAAAATGGAAGTTAGAAAGGCGAGACCAAAGCGCTTGGGCCAGTCGTCGAGTCTACTCGATGAGCACAAGCATATCGCCAAAAGTTATAGAAAAATTTCCAACCATTCAGGTCACTTTGGCGATAAAGGGGATCATTAGGCGACCCCCTGAGTCACTCGGTGAGCTCGACCCAGCTCACCAAATGTCTCAACATGTTGCCTTCCCAAACAAATTTTTAATTTGCGACAAACAGCCTACGACAAACAATTTCAAGAATAATTCCAAACAATTTAAGCCTACCCACGATGAAAATCTAAGTCGAGGTACTCTTACTTCCACCAATTGATTTAAACCAAACGATGATTTTTCCCTTAAGAATGATATCACCCAATCCATCATTGGGAAAAATCAAGCCATTTGGCTAAATTCAGGCTACTCAGAATTTACATGTAAACTACCCAACATGCACACCCACAATTCAATTAATTCAAAGCAAAACTAGAACAATTTAGGCTAAACATGTTGTCTAGCATGCTTGAATTCAAGTTAACTATTTCGGGTCACTAGGCACACAATAGATCCATTAACTACCCATACATCATGCCCAGTACAAATCATGAAATTAAAACAAATTCGGGAAAACCTACCTCAAATGCAGACAAGTAAACACTTAGGCAAAGAGGGGAGGATGGAAAACTCTTCAGATTACGAGCACACACGAGGACAACCAGGATATGTAAACTAAAAGTTACGATCTAAAGTTTGATTGAAAGACTGCAGGAGTTGAAAAGTTCAAATGAAGAATAGATTTCAAATTTAAAATGGTAGGAGTGTTTGTGACCCTTCAGTTTGTGCCTTGATCGGCGAGACTTACTAATGTCACCGATCAACTCGGCAACTCACCAGGTGAACTTTAGCCCGCCAAATTGGCCAAAAATTTAGCCCATTAATTGGTTCCAAAGATGATCTTGATCAGGCTCTCCGAGCTACTGAGCGATTTTCCGAGTGAGCTATGTGCTCGCCCAATTGCTTTTCCTCCGAAATTCAAATTTCAACCTACACATCAAACAAACGTTATTCAAAAAACAAAAAAAATTGGGTTGCCTCCCAAGAAGCGTCGTATTTAACGTCGTTGCATGACCTGGCCATACATTCAACCCTCATTCTTCGGGTCGACCAAGGTATCACTAGGAAGACCCCTTTTAGGTCTTGGATTTAAGTGAGCAAGATTTAACCCATTTGAGTCTCAAGCTACTTTATGGAAACCGAGTACAAGGTCACCATTTGATTTAGAGAAGAGACATCAACATTCATCTCCTTGAGTACCTTGTCCGCTCCTTCCACCTTGTTCAGTATACGGGAAAGCATATCCTCGATCTGAAATCTTTCAGGATCAGCCTTTAGTTCCTTCGGCTTTGGATATTCCTGAGGGGGCATATATCGATCTTTATCACCATATCTATCCCTATAGTTTAAACTGTGATCAAGCCATTCTCGATCTTGATCTCTCAACCATCATCACGATCTTTATTCCAACCTAGATTCTCGACCGGCCTTGGATAGCTCGGACGAGAACCCCTTGCTTTGTTTGACAAGAATTGCACATCTTCTTTGTACATGGCCTCAAATTATGCATCATCAGGACTCATGCCACTATTCGCACCAACCACATTCATAGCTTTATAACCACCTCCCATGACAAGTTTCGTCAATAAGTCAATTTGGGTCATTATCTTGGCCATATTCTCATCACGTTCTTGATTTTTTTCCATTTGCTCCTTGGTCAGCCTGAGGTTTAGAGGAGACACCTGATCTTCTTTTGTGTACCATGCATGATTTATCTTGGTCATCTCATCAAGTAATGCCAACGCTATGACAAATGCTTGTCTCATGATGAAACCCCGAATAAGTTGTTCGATGACACCAATGTTGATGGTCTCGAGACTCTAATAGAAATATTGCAAGAGCACATTGTCCGACAACCCATGAGTAGGACATTGGAGAACTATCTTTTGAAATCTCAACCACATCTCATCAATAGGCCCACCATCAACCCCTTGAAATTTTGAATGTTATCCCTCAACTTTACTATCTTCGATGAAGGGAAGAATCTGTCATAAAACAGTTCTGTGAGATCCTCCCAAGAAATGATAGATTCTCTTAATAGTTCGGTCAACCACTTTGTTACTTCCCTCATTAGAGAAAAGGGAAACAAACGGAGTCGGACTGACTCTTGAGTGATGTTCTTGAAGGAAAACGGTCCACACACATCCACGAAATTGTGAATGTGATCATGGGGTCCTTATGAGAAAGCTCCCCAAAGAGACCTTTCATTTGCAACAACTGCAACACAGTACTGGTCACATGAAACACCACATTGCCCACGGTTGGAGGTAATCAAATAGCACCAGCACTTCCCTGCTGATCGACATTGACATCATGTATGTTTTTGATGTCATCATTTTTTCCAAGATGACTTGAATTGTTCCCGTTCACACTCATCTCCTCACCTATTTAGAGCAATCAACAAAACACAAATAAGAAAATTCCACTACAACAAAATTAGTTCACAACAACATTTCAATAAAAGAATTATAAATACCACTCCCCAGCAGTGGTGCCTTTTTTTGATAATGCTCACTAAACTTCTTTTGATTCATATTGTAGGTGGTTGCTAAATAGTATAAACCCAACGATGAGTTGGGGTCGATCACACATGGAGTGATACGGTAAAGAATTCAATTATGAAGTAAAGACGTGTTCTAATCTTTTGTAGGAGTAAGAAACTACGCACCATAAACTAAATCAATAAATTTTAGTGATCAATATCAAATGGGGGGGATTTAGAAACCAATTATTAACAAGGAACAATTAATAGGGGAATTGAATGATTAGAGAGAGGACATTAGATGTGTGAGAAATCGAATACTAATTTTGCTTAATGGGTAATTATTAATTGCTTAAAGTTGTCGAATCTGAATGGGTAGGATAGGTTGTAATTATGATAGCCATTTCTCAATCAACTATTATGTTTCAAGCAAATTCTTTTGAACCTTGACAAGCTTAACAATACAAAGCAACTCAATTCCTTAATTAAACATGTGTTCTTAAGCTGGGTTGTAAAGACACAATCAATCTCACTTTCTCTAGCTTGATTGTAAAGACGCAATCAATACAACTATCAATCATTTATTCTACTCTAAGCATCTTTCTTAAGCAAGCATAGAGATCTAATCTAGAACTGAATTTGCTACTTCAGTTCATCAATGAAAACATGAACAAACAATTAAACACATTTCAAAACAATATTAAATTCAGGAATTAATAATGCCCATAATCTAATTAATGTATTCAACTACATGATCACACCCCTAAGGGAAGAAGTTTTAGCCAAACAAAGTGAAATGCAATAAATCGTTAACAAAAAAGATTATCCATCCAAATTGTTCAACAGTCTCAAATGCTCAACACCAACATTAAGACTAGAATCCAAATCATCTCTAAGAGTTTTTAATAATGTAAAAGTATGTAAAAGCTCTCAAAATTGTCTCACTCCCAAAAACTAGGTAACTCTCTTTTCAAAAATAAATTTATATGTTTCCAAAAATATCCCAAAATCTCAATATGGAGTCTGCTCGGAGACAATAGTCGGGATCACTAATCGACTTGGTGATCCACCGAGTTGCACTTGTTCTCGCATGTTCGCTTGACTCCTGCATCCAATTATTCTTGGAAGATTAGGCAAGCTGGGTCGTGATTGCCGATCCATTCAGCGTATCGCAGAATCATCTTTTGCTCACCAAGTTGGCTTAGTACATGGGTTATTGCACTGGAATATTTGGTGGGCTAGGCGAGTGGCTTTTGCGAGCTCCAACTTCTCTTTTCTTCAGCTTTTCCAAGTTTTTCGCTCTATTTCACATTGTATTATCCTTGCCTTGTTCCAAATCCTTCATGGTTGAACATAAACACATTAACATTATTTATGAACACAAAATAGGCATTGAGCACACTAATTCATTGAATAATTAGCACTAAATGAGTCAAAATTCCCTACTCATCATACATCCTATAAGGAGAAATGTTAATCCTCAAGGTCAAGAAGCTCCCAATGCACCAGAAGTGCAACCCCCTCAGGGAGATGTCACAAATGGTGAGTTTAGGAATGTTATTCAAATGCTAACTCAAGGTTTGGCAAGCCAGGCTGGTCAACTAAGATCGGTCATCAGGATGTAGGTGATACATCTAGAATCCATGAATTCTTTAGAATGAATCCCCAGATTTCACTAGTCGAAGGCCATTGAGGATCCGGAGAACTTCATGGAAGAGCTTTAAAAAGTGTTTGAGGTCATGCGTGTTGCTGATATAGAGCGTGTAGAGTTAGCCTCATATCAGCTCAAAGGTGTTGTTAGGATATGGTATGATCAATGGAAGAAGAATAGGGCAGAGGGAGAACCACTTTTGAGTTAGGCTGTGTTTGAGGATGCTTTCTTGGGGCGCTACTTTCCCTAAGAGCTAAGAGAAGTTAAAGTGATAGAGTTCCTGAATATAAAATAGGAAGCGATGAATGTGCAGTATTGTCTCAAGTTTACATAGCTATCCTGCTATGCACTTGAGATGGTGGCGGATATGAGGAGAAGGATGAGTTTGTTCGTGTCAGGGCTATTCTGCCTATCCAATAAGAAAGGTAATGCAACTATGTTGATTGGGGACATGGACATAGCTAGACTCATGATTCATGTGCATCTAGGTGAGGAGGATAAGTCAAAATATAGAGAGTAAATTCACAACAAGAGGGCCAAGATAGCAAGTAATGAAACTTGCCAATTGAAGACCAAAAATGGGAATTGGTCATCTTTTTCAGCAGAGGTCATCCAGACCTGCTACATCTTCCGCTAGTGCACCTACACCAAGAAACATTGTTGATCACAGGAATCAGAGTTCTTAGAGTTTCAGAGCTCAGGGTACCAAGTTTCTAGGTTGTATGGCACATGGGTTTTGGAGCCCACATTGTGCTAAGTGTGGTAGGACCCATTTAGGAGAATGTCGTGATGGCTATGATGAATGTTTCAAGTCTAGTTAGGTGGGTCATTTTATGAGAGAATTCCCAAAGAACAGGCAGGGTATTGGGAGTAATAAAATCAATATTCTTCAGCAGCTCCAATTTATAGAAATGCTCATAGATAAGCTACTTCAGGAACATGCGGAGGTACAAACTGTCTATATTCTATAGCTAGTCCCCTGGATCAGGATAACTCACCAGGTGCGAGTTTGTCTTTTATGACTCCTTATGTAGCCATGAGGTTCGACATTTCCCCCAAACAACTTCTTGAGTCCTTCTATGTTTTCACACACATGTGAATGAATCTATTCTAGCAGAAAGAGCCTATCATGATTGTACCATCTCTCTCTATCAAAAGAACACCATGGCTAACTTAGTTGAGCTAGACAAAGTGGACTTTGATGTTTTTCTGGATATGGACTGGCTTCATGCTTGTTGTGCCTCAGTTGATTGTAGAACTCAAGTAGTCAAATTTTAGCTTCCTAATGGGCCAATGTTAGTATGGAGGAGTAGATGAACAGTGCCTAAGGGTCGTATTATTTCATACCTTATGGGCAAAAAGTTTGTTTCTAAGGGCTGCATCTATAACTTAGTTCAGTTGTGAGTGAGTTTGCAGAGGTCTTTTCCAGATGATCTTCCCGGAGTCCATCCTGAGAGAGAAATAGACTTCAGAATAGACATTCTTCCCGATACTCAACCTATTTCTATTCCACCTTATAGAATGGCTCCCATTGAGTTGAAAGAGTTTAAAGAGTAGTTGAGAGATCTTCTTGATAAGGGTTTCATCCGACCAAGTTTCTAACCTTGGGCCGCTCCGGATGTGTATCAATTACCGCCAGTCGAACAAGGTCAGAATAAGTACATTCTTCCAAGAATTTATGACCTTTTCGACCAAGATAGACCTCAGATCTAGCTATCATCAATTGAAAGTGAGAAAAAGTGACATCTCAAAGACAAATTTTAGGACCCGTTATGGTCATTATGAGTTCCTTGTTTTGTCCTTTAGTTTGACTAACGCTCTTGCAACATTCATGGATCTGATGAACATAGTATTTAAGCAGTATCTGGACATGTTTGTTATCATATTATTGATGACATATTGATATATTCAAGGAAGGATGAGGACCATGCTAGTCATCTCAGGATAGTCCTACAAACTCTCAAGGATCAAAGGTTGTATGCCAAGTTTTGTAAGTGTGAGTTTTTCTTGAGTTTGTGGCATTCTTAGGCTATATAATGTATGGTGATGGAATTATAGTTGACACTCAGAAGATTGAAATTATGCAGAATTAGCGCAGACCCGCGTCCCAAATAGATATAAGGAGTTTCTTGGGATTGGTTGGTTACTATAAAACGTTCGTTGATGGGTTTTCATCTATTTCATCTCCGTTATCTAAGTTTACTTAGAAAATATCTAAGTTTAAATAGTTTGAAACTTTTGATCAAAGCTTTCAGGAATTTAAAAATCGTTTAACTAATGCTCTAGTGTTGACCCTACAAAAGGGTATAGAGGGTTCTATTGTTTATTACAATGCATCTAGAGTTGGACTTGGTTATGTATTGATGCAGAATGGTAAGGTTAGAGCCTATGCCTCCAGGCAACTTAAGATTCACGAGAAGAACTACCCGACTCAGGACCTTGAGTTGGTAGCAGTAGTTTTTGCTTTCAAGATATGGTGTCACTATCTCTATGGCGTTCATGTGGATATTTTCACTGACCACGGGAGTCTCACGTATGTTTTTAGTCAGAATAAGCTAAATCTTCGATAAAAGAGATGGCTAGAACTATTCAAGGATTATTAGATGAGTACTTTCTACCATCCAGGCACTACAACAAATTTGATTATTTGTGACGAAATATTTTGTCACTTTAGGTTCATATTTCGTCACAAAAAGAATTTTGTGACAAAACACAATTCGTCAAGCATTCGTCCCTAAAGCATGGGTCACTAAATGTATATTGAGACGAATTAGTGTTTTTTCACAAATTAGACATGCATTAACTATGAAACTATTTTTTGCCCCCAAATGAATAGTATTCATGACGAACTTGACTGTCATAGAATTATATTTTTTTGTAGGTAATAGCATTTTTTCGTCACTAAAGAAGGTATAATGGTGATGTGAATGATGGCGTCACTAACTATTTATTTGAATTAGTGATGATTTGTTTTCTCCAATCATCTATCTATTTTGTTATTGAACAAATATTATTTCGTCACTAAAAACTACCTTTTACATACGCATTCTCTTTTTGTCACTAAAGTATAAATTAGTGACAACACTACTTTCTTGCCATTTTGTAGCTAAAAATTATCACATCGTCACTAAAACACTACTTTTACCAACGAAATAAATTTGTCACTAGAAAATGTCATAATTAGCAACGATCGCAATTGTCATAAAATACAAAGTTAATTTGTAGGTAATAAGTAGGCTATTTTGGGACAAATTTTATTCTTTGTTACCAAATGTCATACTTTTATGAAGAAAATGTGATCGTCTTAAAAAGTATAAGAAATTCATCGCTAAGAGTTAATCTTTTATAGATAAAATATTTTGTCACTAATAACAAATATTTGATGACATTTTAATTTGTAGCTATAGTATTTATAATTTGATTTAGCTAGCTAGGTTTCTGTTAATTTGAAAACTATCAAATCATAGATAAATACTTAACTTCAATGGAAAGAGCATTTATACAAACTAAAACTAATAACATACTAAAAGAAGTAAGATAACAATACAAAAAATCTTTTAAAAACACCGTCATATATTAATTAAGAACAACCAAAATAACATTCATGAGATGATATCTCATTACATACGCCTTAAAGAAAAATTAACATTAACAAAATTTGGTCCAACTTGAAAAATGTAACTTAGATATACTAAACATTAAAAAAAACGAAATAATAAAATTGAGGTTGCTTCTCAAAATATCATTGCAAAAATACTTCTAGAATAGTTGGTCATGATTTCCACCTTTAACAACCTGTGTAAAAAAAATTAAGATTTTATTTCATATATAGGGTAATTTAAGCATCAAAGAAACATATACATATTTACAGATTATATAGACCCCCATAACAACCTATGTTGAATTCTAAATGTGTAATTGAGGGAATAAGATCACTCATACACTTTCAGAGCAAACTAGATTCAAGAGTACATAATGTTTTTCCTTGAAGGGGAAAGCTAACAGAACACAATTGAAAAGACAAGCTAACAGAACACAATTGAAAAGACAAGCTAACATAACACAACTGAATAGGAAAGGTAATAGAACAGAATTCAACTAACAGATGATTCCACAATTATACTTTAACAAGAAAGTTAACAGTACAGATGACAACAAATTACATGTTCAGGAAGAGGAAAGCTAATATAAAAACAGAGCAAACAAACACAACTGAAATTTCTCATGTGTAGAACATAGATTTGGTTCGACAATTCGCTTTTTGGAGATTTACGTCCAACCTCTACTCTAACAGGCTAAATAAATAGCAGAAGTTCTAAATTAATTTAACGAGAACAGAGCAATATCACTACAACAAATGTGATTATCAAGGACAAATAATTTTGTCATTAATAAATCATATTTCGTCACTAAAAATTTTGTGTGACGAAAAATATTTCGTCAAGCAGTCGTCCCTAAATGTGCGTCTCTAAAATTATTCAAATACGATTTAGTGCTTTGTCGCTAAAAGTATTATATTAACTACAAAAAGAAGAATCGTTGCCAAATGAATAATTATTTGTAACAAATTTATTTGTCATAAAAAGTATAATTTGTTTGTGGTTAATAGTATCTTTTGTCACTAAAAAGGTTATTATTACCGACAAAATTGTATTGTTGCTAATTAATTAGTTCAAAC
>JAJOOO010005366.1:0-39240 GCA_029582685.1 Solanum piurae | reverse complement strand
TTATTTGATAGCTCTTTTTGTTTTGTCTTAGACTTTAGTTCATATATGTGCCGTCATTATCTTAACATAGATTATCAGTTATTTTTTAATTTTTTTTTAGTTACAATCTTTTAAAATACTTAATGGAGAAATGCTAAAGAAATAAAATTGTAAGTGAATGTGAAGACCTCTTGATAATAATAATAATAATAATAATAATAATAATAATAATATAATGAGTAGTTAATTAAATATTGTCGAAATCAGTTGATTCTTGAAGAATAAATTAAGTATTTAAAGTTTTAATTCAAAAGACTTAAATTTCACTATGTGATTTTGCTTTACCCTGCATAATTTTTTTAAATCGTTTATAAATTCGTCCCATTTGTCCTGTTTATCTCGTTAGTATTTTTATTTTAAATTATAATTAAGATGAAAAAATTATCTATAATTTTTAAACAAGATCAGAAATTGACTTATTTTATTTAAAAATATTGAGCAGTAAGTTTATTTTTAAAATTAACAGTTCTAAAAGTTTTTAAATAATTTAACAGAAAATATGTTCATCTATATTTATTTTTTCAGATGTGATAATTATTTAATTATGCATTTAAAAATTAGATATTTATTAGGGTTAAAAAAGAAGAAGAGAGGAGTGAGTGGAAGAGAAATGGTGGATAACATGTAAAAAGTAAAAAAATGGGTCCACTATCCAAGTGTCAAAAGAAGAATGGAGCCTCACCCAACTATTGTTGGTTGGGCCTCTACCATTGTAAATTTTTTCGATAAGTTCCATATTTTTAGTTACCTTTACTTCAAAATAGAAAAAGAGATAAGTTCCACGTTTATTGTTTCATATGTTAGGGGAAAAAACAATTTTATGTCATAAATAATTTCAAATCCAAATTTATGTCATAAATGATTGGGAACTTATGAAAAGCGTATAATCTTTTGGTTTTCAAAAAGAAATAGAATGGATTTAAAGGTTACGTCAAATTAAAACAACTTTTTTGTGGAGTCTGACATAAAAAAACTTTATGTTTATGCGTGTTAGGACTTGTTTCTTGGATTATTTTTACTTGATTTTGATTAAACTAATTTTTAATTAATTGATAATTGAAATTACATGTATTTCCAATAAATTATCAAGTAGTCATCATTTAGTAAACATAGTTCAAAACAAACAAGCCCCAAAAGAGCATTTATTTTATTCACGAGAGTGTTTTGAGAAAAATATAGATTTTTCGATTTATTTTCTTTGTGCAATCTAATGGAAAAATAGAGAATAAATGTTTTTTAACAAAGGGGTAATTTTTTTGTATATAACGTGTTGCAGATATATAGTTTCTTCAAATTATTAAAATTCTCTTTGGGGTTACTCTGAAATTACTTTGGTATGAATCCTCTATATTTTACATGCATCATATATAATACACCACTCCGTATTTTGTAAAACTTCCGGTGAAAATTAAGTCAAATTTAAGTATTATATGATGAATACCCTTATCAAAAAAAAAAAAATTCCTTATCAAAAAGTATTATATGATGAAGTATGGTCTTTGTATTGTTGCTTTTCACTTAATAATGTAATTCAAATTTCAACTTTTACAATTGACGTGTCCTTTTGTTGTGTATGATCTATGAAGTTCTTTATACGTTTTTTATATTTGGTATCAATGCAAGATAGTTTTTTCATTGAATAACAACTTCACTTATTTTGTTATATCTTTGAGTTCTTTGATTAGGTTCTAACTAGAGTGCATTTTGTGTTCTTTAATTAGCTTCCAATATCTATTACTTATTTTACATGTTGTTTTACTTAATTTTATTTTCTAATATATATTATAGTTGATTTATCTTTTAATTACGTCTATGCTACATTAATGTGAAATGTCAGTATTTAATGGATCTAACAATCAAGTTTTGGTATCTTTTGTTTACCCCTGAATCAAGTAAGCTCTTACCTTTAAACACCACTGCAATGCATGTATTACTTGAAGTCACTGGATTTTCAGTAAGCAACTTGTCTTGAATTTTGTTTTTGCGTTCAGAATTTCTATTTATCATTATCATTTAACTTGGTCTATATGCACATTTTGTCTTTTATTTTGACATTGTTATATTTCTCTTACATTTTAGAATTCTATGACTGCGGTCAATACTGTTGCAATTTTTTGAAACATTTATGGAATCAATTTTAAATGCTTCTGACTTCATTTTAGAATTCCTTTTAGGAATCCAGTTTATAGGCACAAAATGTGAAAATGCATCATTTTGTTTACTTTCTGCATGGGGCATTCCAGTGATACATTTTTTATATATGGCACGCTGATAAAATGTAATAACTAGGGTCTTGGTGCATTAATTTATGCGGGAACTGGGATAGTGGAAGGAAGTGATTCATCTCTGGAATGGGAAGAGCTAGAGCTGAAGACTTCACAGGTATCCTTAATAATTCTTTCCTATTCTATTAGACATGCCTTTTGTGAAGAGCTCTTCTACCCTCTGATAGGAATGACAACATAATCTTTTTTTCTGCAGCATCTTTCTGTCGTCTCCGGCAGTTCACCAAATTGATGAAACTTGAGGCACCACTTTTGACTAGAGGACAAAGTAGGATTATCAATCAGAATGAGAAAGGTTTTTCATGCCTGCTGCATCTTATTTAGTTTGTCTACTCCTCTCTTTCTGAAAGCAATTGTGGTTTCTGAAATTAGGTGGGGAAAAGAGAAAATTATATTTGTTGTTGTTGTTTGTATGCAAATATCATCAGCCTGTCATAGGCAGGATTTTATGTGTCTTTTAATCTATTTATGTGTACGCTTCTAGATTATTAGACTTTTGCCCCATAGAGCAGTTCTAGCGTTAGATAAGGTTATGCAGACCAGCTCTTACTCTCTTGGGTTGTAATCAGTTTCTGTTTGTGCTGTTTTTTCCTGAATAACTATTTTGCGTGAGTAGAATAATACTAAAGAACCTCTATATCTGAGGTATTTTTGAAAAGGAGATTGTCATGTGTTGGAATCTAATAAAATATACTCCCCACCAGTCATGTTATATGATAGTTTTAAACGAGAGACAGTTTTAAATACTTATAACATACCAAAAGTACCGTTGGGTCATTTGTTTTTATTAAGACGTCTGAATCTAATTATTAAGATGTTATCTCTATATCTAAATATTAAATAATTAAGACCGTTTGTTCTTAACATTTGAATGAGCATAAATTTGTTTCATTTCAAAATTAATAATGAACATGATAGGAAAGAAATAGAATTTTAACTTTGACTCATAGGCTCCGAGACGGTGATATAGGATCATAGACTCCCCGCTGTCGTAACCCTTGTATATCTCACCAGCAAATTTGAACTTCCAAATCTCCATTGAAATCCTTTTCTAATCTCCAAAACTCAAATTTCGAAGAAAAAAAATGAAATTGATTCTTTAGGATTGCTGCAGAAGGCCTTTAGTGATTAGGTTTCATGGTTTTCTTTTCTTCTGGTTTGGGTTCAGAAAGTTGCAAAGTTTCAGTATTTCTGACGTGGCTTCTGCAGCATATGGTTGCTCCCAGAAAATATTTGAAATTAACTTCTTCAGGAATAGAGATAAGTTAATATTAGAAATTGGGAACGGGTAATTGTGGCAATTTTCATTTGGCAGATCTTGCTATGATTGTTTTAGATTGTTGATTCGACAATGAAGGGGTGAGGATAGATTAAGATAGAAATCGTTCATCATTGATGAGAATTCTATAGGTAGATAAGATTGGAGAAGAACGAGAAGTTTAATACCATAGTAATTAGAAAAATAACATTTAAAAAATAAAAGAGCAAGAAAAGGGTATGAATGTTCAGACTCTGTACCATATCTGATTGAGATCTATTCAGGTCAAGTGGTTGAATCTTAATAAAAACAAATGCACTTAATGGGCTGAGATCTTAATCGCCGGTATATAGTGGTCTTCAGTATGCACTCTTGATTACTATAAGAGCACGTCACTAAAGCAATATGGGAATGTAAATAATAAACATTTTCCTAATATAGAAAGGTGTCAATCTTTTTGGAACAGACCAAAAAAAAAATGATGCAACTTAAAATGGAAAGGAGGTAGCAGATGGAATATATGAGATACAGTCAAACCTCTCTATATTGGCAACTTTTGTTTGAATATTTCATGACAACTATAGTGAGATGATATATATATATATATATATACATACTAACTGTTGATGTTTAAATTTCATTTAGGTATTATAAATAAAAGTAGGCAAAAAATTAGTTTAATGATTTTGTGTGCCAAGAAGAAGTAATGTAGTTGTTAACCTAATTTAACCAAAATAATAGAAAGAGTATGAATGTAAAAAAAGCGAACATTAATAGCATTTCCTCGTGAAGTTATGACCCTAACTGATGGGTACCATATACATACATTTTTTTTCCTTTTAGATATTCGTACTTGAAATTTACTACGTGCAACACTATCGATGATTACCATAAATATTTTAATATTTGTTTTATATGTAATATATTTCTTACAAAATATTATTCCACAGTATTTGAGTATGACTTTGAGTATGACTGTTATAGAGGGGTCATTTTACAAAGAGTGCACTGCTATTGCTAGAGTGGGTCAAAGTCCCACATTGGTTGGGGAATAGACTGATGGTTTACTCATATGGACTTAAGCAATCCTCCCCTCATGAGCTAGCTTTTGGGGTTAAATTAGGCTCAGGTGCCATATTTTTACATGGTATCAGTGCTAGGTCTATTCCCATTTGGGCTCTCGGTCCACGCTCTAGTTGGTATTAGAGTGGGTCAAAGTCCCACATTGGTTGGGGAATGGACAAATTGTCTGCTTATGTGGACTTGAGCAATCCTCGCCTCATGAGCTAACTTTTGGGGTTGAGTTAGGTCAGGTGCCATATTTTTACAGCTATAACAAATGTCATTGTTGCTATAGAGAAGTAAAATATAACATGAAAAATCAGGCCGTTACAGTGAAATGTCATTTTAACAAATGGTCATTATAGAGATGTTTGGTTGTATAGCCCAAGTACTCAATAAGTAACTTTTGATTCAATAAAGCTGATATTTAATATCGAAGTAGAATCCGGCTGTTGCGTTCTCAATTTCAACAACAGTTCTTGACATCATCTATACCTTTCAGTAAAAGCAGAAGCAGAATGTGACTATTTATGCTAGGAAATCTAATGTTAATGTTATGAGAATGCATACTTTGACACTATGTATTAGCTATTTTGGATGTAATTTTGGGGATGCAAATATAATCCCACTATTTATGATTTTACTAATTCTTTTGGATAATTCATTTGTTGGATCACTTTGCTTCTGCAACTTACGAGCTACTTCTCCAATTTTCTTTTGTGTGAGCTGTTTTATTTAAAAATATAATTTAAATTGATTTAAGAGTCGCCATTTAATTTTTAAGAAAAATTAAAAAAACTGATTTTCAATAAATTAAAACAGGAAATTAATTGAAAATATTTAAAGGGGGTTTGAGGTTCTTATTAGCATTTCGGAAAGGGTTTGAAAGCACCCGAAATACCCGCTAACACGCGGTTATCCGACAATTAATTATTTGGCTAAAATGTTTTAACTTTAACTTGATTTGCAAAATTGAACTATTTTATGATTAGGACCATTTTAATAGAAAAATAATGGAATATTATCTAAGTGAAGTATTTTATAGATTTATTTATTTATTATTTATTTTTTAAGTCAAGTGAAAGATGAGTAATTTAGTTAAGTAATTAATTCAAAATGGGTGTTTTTCGGGGATTTGAATATTTTCTACCTTAAGATTAACAACAAATATTAACAAGTAAATAAACATAATAAAATTGAAGAGGGAAAGAGATTTGGGCCCAAATCTGATTTTTCTGTCCGCCTGGGCCAGTATTTGGGCCCATTTCCATATTGGGCCTTCGGCCCATATGAGTCGCATGTACCTGTCCTAAACTAACATACAAAGAAACATATTTTTTTATCTTTGGGCCTTAGGGCCAAATTTTTACATGTCCAAAATTCTAATAAAATAATAAGAAATAAAATGACAAGGGCTTAGGCCCAAAAATAACAAAATACAACTTGTAAAATAAGGGGTGGGCCTTTTAAGCCCCCTTTCTCATTTTCGTATACGCCTAGTGTACACAAATTCGTATCAGCTCCAATCCCTGTTCGTCAATTTTTGAGGACTGGCAAACTGGATGAAGACGTAATTTAAGCCTTTATGGCTCTCCCGAAATGCAAGGGGAAGGCGATAGGAGTTCATAATGAACTCGAATAGATTTCACATGCAAATAAAATGGCAAAATGGTTAACATATAATTCGACCAGAACAAAACAAAGAAAGGGCATGTTGAAGAGAGGAAATATATATGCTAACATGTAATCCAAACTAAAGAATTCATAGAGAAACATGTTGGAAATTCACCTATTTTAAGAGATATTAAAAAAAAATCATGATCATTTGAACTAGAGAATTAACATGATAACTGACAATATGCATCTACAGTGATAAAAACCAACACAATCATTACCAAAGGATATAATGAATAACACTCTCATAATGAAAATTGAATAAAAAGAACCAACAGGAAATCCTATTGATATTAATGACATATATAAACTAAAAAAAACATTAGAACAAGTTGAAAAATAAAATAAAATGAATGCATAGCAAGTGATCCCTAAATACTATTACAGAAATATAATACAGAAGACCAAAGATAATAAAAACAAATGAGTGTATGGGATGTTACCAGCAGGCTATTGAAGCTTATAGAAAACACAACTTAACTAAGGATTAAGTAATTATATTCTCGACATAATGAGCTAAAGTAAAGCACAAGAAGCAAAACAACATATTATTCTAAAAGAAGAACACTTTAAAACTAACAAATTATAGGCGAAAACATTCGAATAGAAGCAATTAGCAACGAACCCGCTCTAGGACTAGCAACAAAAAGTGAACGATGTACCACCTATATTTACCAAACGAATCGGGAATGGGGTACGAGGAGCATTCTATATGTTAACTGTGGCAAGCAAGTTATTAAACTAAATCTGAAACATCACAGAAAGCGACTACGACTTCGCATTTCAAAGAGATAATGCTGATATTTAGTTCATACTTGGTCATATTCCAAGAAAAAGAACATCTTTCTAATAGCACAGAAATCTTAACGAAAATAGCTACTTATGCAAGATCAATATAGACGTACAAAGGTTGAAAAGAAAGAGAAGTTGTAAACGAAGTAAAGGCGAGATTCTCATCTCTTTCTGGGCAGCAAACCGGAACAAACGAGCTTTGAATTGAGCAAAGCTTAACACCACAAACGGGAATTTCGAGAAATTCGGCTAATTCCTCCGCAACCCACGAAGAACAAGAAAAGAAAAAGAAGATATGTATCTAAACTGTATTTTTTGGATAATTCTTACTGCTTTGAAAAAATTATATAATTTCTCTTGCCAACCTTTTTCAACTTTTTTCCCAACTTTCTTCTCACTCCTCAAACTGAAAAAAGAAAAGACTTAAATAGAGGGAGACTAGGGCTGATTTAGGGGGGGAAACGGGTGAGGAATTGGGTGAATTTCAAAATTGGAATTCAAATTCCTTTTAGAAGATAAGGTTGCCAACTCGATTTAGTATGAATTTAAACGGAAAAATAAAGGGAGCCGTCCGATCTTTGCAGCAGGGACGCTTGAGGTGCGAGATTGCTCCACCTGGAAGATTCGCGTACGATTCGGGTATGGAGAGAGGAGAGGGAAAGGACGAACACGCGCGAGGTTGAGGCTGCTGGGCCGTTTTTCTGGACTGGATTTGCAGCGTGCTGCTGCTGCGTTTTCTGGTCGCAATTTTTGGGCTCTTGCTGCTGGGTTTCGCGTCTGGAGGAGAAGAACAGGCAGTTGGGTCGTTTCTGGTTTGCTGTATGTATTGTTGTTGAATGTAATGGTGGAATGGGCTGGATCGGGGAAATGGACTGAAGAGAAATGAGAGTTGTGGGCTGATACGTGTGGGTTGTAATGGTGGGCTAAAAATGTAATAAAAAATAAAGGCCCCTTGGTGATTATTTAAATAAGCTAGAGGCAAGGTTAGAGAATGATTAAAATTGCAATTTCAAAACTGAATTACGATTATAACCATTTAGAGTTAAAACTTAGCCAAATTGAGATAATTGGTGAATTCGGCCAAAAGCTAAATAAGATGAATTTGTAGAAATTAATTAATGAGCTTCTTAATTTTAACGAAATAAAATAATTAATTTAGGTATAAACTAATAACTCAAAAATATAAGTATTAACTAACTAAACCGATTAACCAACTAATTAAGTAAAAATTAAGATCTTTCGAAACGATTTTTGAATACTTATAAAATATACTAATTATATACATAATTATTTAAAACATATATATATTATTTAAAAATTATAAGAAAAGTGACAAAAATTATTTAATATAACTTGCAAACTATTTTAATTTTTTTTGAAATTTTATAAAACTAATTATTTTAAATCGTTTAAAATTGAAGAAGCCCGATAATTAATTTATATCGTGGAGGTCCAAAATTGGGTGTCAACATGAGCAACTCGTTACAAATCTTACATTGATTGGTCAACATTTTTGGCAATTTAGTGAGATGACATTTTCTTGGAGAAGAGATGACATACGTCAATCATATGATATAACACCATTATCTTCAGCTTTTGATAGTAAATCAGAGATGCGATTTAGCTTCCATCTTTAGTTACCCAAATGCAAGAGAAATCAACACCCGGATTTTCATTCAATATTTATGTAATTAGTTGTTGCCCTAGCAAGCAATTATGCCCTTCCACTGACATAGCACAAGAAGTAGAAAATTTGTATAAATGATTACCTTGTACAGATGTTTATACTTTTTTGGTATGTGCTCCATCTGATTCCAAAACTAGTGATATTGGTGACTGAATACAGTAAACCTTCACGTTTGTGTTGCAGAAATGAGTAATTTAATTTCTATCTTTTACAAGAACACCTTGTTGTTTCAGTGGTAAAAGCATCCTATTGTGTGAATGTCCAAGTATATATCATGAAAATAGCTATATCAAATTATCAATTCAAATTGCAGGTTTTATTTGATTTTTCATTTTACATTGATAGAAGGGAAAAGGACATACCTGTGAACATGTTTGTTGAGATTAGCTGCAACTTTTTCAGGATGAGGATTATAGGATTCTTTAGCATTTTTATTTGCTTGGGTGGCACGAGTCCTCCACACCTCATCAAACTCTCCAATATTAGCCTCAATGGTAAAACTAGTGTGCACAAAATTGCAAAGAAACTCAACCTATTTTTGAAAGTTTCCATTTTTCAATTATAGGTAGCTATATTTGTAAACACATTCTTTTCTCTCTTTACTTCAAAAATATATTCTCTCTTTATCTGAGAGGGAGAAGAGTTTGTTTAAATAAAAGTAAAAGGGAGAGGAAATGAGAATGAGAAACAGTGAAGGAAAAGAAGGTTATGGAATACTGCTATGAACCTGAGATGGAGGAGGTAAATCCATCTCTGCCTAATCTTAAGAGATAACCAAACTTCCATGGATTTTAAATTTGGAGCCTTTAGTTTTAAGATATTTATCTGCCTTTCTATTAGGTAGTTTAAGCTATTTATCTGCAGTGTAATGAAATCCATATTTTGACTAGCAGCTAGCTGTTAACTGAAGCGCGCCCCCTCAAAAAAAGGAGGAGGAATCTAGGATACTTGCTTGCTTCTGCAATTTTCATTAAGATGTACACCCAGTTCGGGTTAGTTTATCAAAAGCAGTTGATAAGCAGTTGGATAGAAGTATTGTAGCTGATAATAAGAAGTTAATGAGTTCTGTAAAAAGCTGTTGAACTGCTTATAAGCACTTTTTCCTGTTAAAATCACCTAAATGTCCTCTAAAGCTAATAAAAAATATAAGAGAAAAGTATTGAAAACACTCCTGAACTTGGCACAAATTATTAGTTACGTCCCTGAACTATTGACAACCTTTAAAACACCCCTCTACTTGACTAACTAAATTTAGATACACCCCCGATCTGCCACATGATATAGCAAGTGGTCTCAAACTCTTGTAGGAGCATGAGGCTCTTAATAAAAATCCGAGAGAAGTATTGAAGACACCCCTAAACTTGGGCAGAATTTCGGAGTGTATTTCACTCATGTTATAAGATCGGGGGTGTATTTAAGTTCAGTTAGTCAAGTAAAGGGTGTTTTAAGGCTGTCAATAGTTTAGAGATGAAACTAATAATTCGCGCCGAGTTTAGGGGTATTTTCAATACTTCTCTCAAAATATAAATTTAGAAGTGTTTTTCATAATTAAAACATGACAAATGACAGAAATTGAATAGAGTGATTTTTAAAAGTTATGCAAGAAGTGTTTTTCTTTTGGATAAGTTGTTTTAGGGAAAGTGTGTATCGGAGATAATAAAAGATATTAGGGATAAAATTGTAAAAGGGTTGGTCAAACCAAAAGTGTTTAGAAGTTGTAAAACCATAAGCTAGGGGTGACCAACTTATGGCCTTTAGCGGATTTTGTCTTATAAGCACTTTTTGTGTAATGGGGTAGATAAGTCAAAAAGTACCTATAAGATAGTTTGATCAACTTATAGGCTTAACCAAACACCCTCATAGTGGTATGGCTAAGATGACTTTAGTATTGTAAATTACAACGTAAAATGATGCAGTATTCAGGGAAAGCAATATTGATTTTGAGTTCTCGTTGTCCAATTCTTTTATTTATTAAGGTTGCAATTTCTTTGTTTGCTACTATCAGATTCTTCAAGTTCTTACTAATGCATTCCTGGGGAAAGTGCAATCAGTCCTAGTTAAGTTTCCTCTTTCCATTGTTTGGGGATGGGGGGTGGGGGGTGCGGGGTGCATAAGGATTGGGATTAGTGTGTTATAGACATATTGCAAACAAGCAACAATGGTTTGCTATTTTCTCCTTTTTGTTTTTCACTGTGACAAGGGCGTGAGGGGATAGTGTAGTAGAAAAGGCTTTCCCCCTCTAACCATGTGGTTTAGTGTTCAAGTCACCAACGGAACAAATTGGGAAAAGTCATAGTTTTCTTACTGGGATGGAGGTTTGAGAGGGCCTAGTTCACCACATCAACAAAAAAATATTTTCATATTTGCACACCAAGGAAGCTTTTTCTTGAAACTACGAGGCAACACTCTATGTCCAGTGGTTTGTTTCTTTTTGAGAAGGATATTTTCAGTGGTTTATTATACCTTTTGGTAACAGAAACATAGCCCTATCAACAGTTTGCGTGCCCAATGTGCATTTCTTCTGTGGGTTTAATGTTGATGTAATTGGTATATGTAATTGCATCTTTCAAGAAACTTGGCTCTTCTATACTGTATGCAGTTTCTGGTATCAATATATGATGTAGGTTATCTTATGATATTTCCAGTTGATTTTTATGGGTTGGGATTTTACCAGTTTGTTTTTCCCGATTTCCTGCAATTTAGTGCATCGTATATATTATTATCTATATTGAAATTTTCTCTTCTCTTCAGGCTTATCGTTCAAGCATGTTGAAGGCTTTCAAAAAGTCCCTGGATGAGGGGGCTTTCTCCTTCGTAATCGGTATGGTATTTTGGGGCAAGATGATTGCTCTTACTCTGTAATTCCACATGTCTTCTTTTTGTCCATAATCCAAGACTGACGTGTGAAATGATTTGCATCACTGTTTCCTCTTACAGCTGGATGTCTATTCTTTTGCTTATTTTGTCTGTGAGATTCACTGAAATTTGCTAGTGAAATAAATTACATGCTGCTGTCAGTTGTTTTGTTGTGTCATCTGTTGCTCTCTATTGGAGCATATATTTATAGAAAACCTCCATTTTTGTTGGATTTAGGGAACTTGAAGGTAGGTTACTTTCCATAGGTTTCTTGATAATAGGATGAAGCGCACCTTTGACAATACTGGGCATGGGATTCCTCCACCTTTAGATGTGCTCTGGAGTATCTGAAGGAGAGAAAGAGTCTGGGTTTTTAGATATAAAAAGATAAAAGGAACAGACTAGCCTATGATTGTGTTGGAAATGCTACTTAGAAGTCCTACATTTACTTTGGTGTAGTTTTGGCATAAAGGATTCTCATAGCTTGTAAAATAATTGGTCCTGGTGCAGGATACAACTTGGTGAGATTCCTCATGCAACTATTGTTTAACTTGTTTGGCTCATCATCATGTCCATGTTGGTGCTTGTTTGGCAATATTATGCCTGTAACTGCTCTGTTTAACTTTCTGGAGTTTTTGTTTTCGTATTACAACATTTAGTTGGTAAACACGTGCAATGAGATTTTCCGTGTACTTGGAACCCATATGATAAGCTTGCCTTATCGTTTTGTCATTTTCAGAAGTCAAACCCCTTGCCTGATGAAGAGAAGTTGACGTCAACTCGACATGATGGTGAACCAAAGAGGCAGAGCATATTTCAAGAGACATTACGAGCAGAGCACGAGTCATTTAGGGCTGTTTTCGAGTCCTTCAGAACTGGTTCTGACAAGAGGTGGCAGCGGATATTTGGGCTTAATGCTGAAGATGAATGAATAGTACATCTGTAGATAGGGGTTTAAAATTGCATATTAGCAATTTTGTATGTTTTGCTAATCCTTGCCATAGAGGATGTTTAACTCGCATTTTTATTTGTTTATGTTTGACTTGACATATATCTTAAGAAAGTAATTAATAAAATTCTAAGTTTACAATAACACCTTCTTGGAATATATTAAATTCAATATTTTGAGAAATGATTCTAGTAAACTTAACAAAGTGATGAATTATGTTTTTGGTGGACAAATAATGTGGACAGAGAGAGTATAAAGTAGAGGAAGATATGAGTTGGCAGTTGGCACAAGAAGACGAGAGAGTTTTCACTCCTCCCATCTATTTGTGGTCTTGGCATTCAACTTTATAGCGGCTAAGATGTGTAGTGGTGGCCCATTTCTTACATCATATCCATGGCCAATAATAAACTTTTGCGTATATAAAGACTACACTTGTTTATTGGGTTTAATTTTACATTCAAACTAAACAATATCAATTCCCAACTTCCATCTTTAATGGCTGCAGGTGTAAGGCACTGCACCGTAAGGTTCATGGAACTTGAATCATCATCACTCATGAAATGCTCGCTTTCGTCTTCACCTCTATATAGAAAGCAATCAGTTCACTTCTCCAACTCTTCTAGTCAAGTAAGATATAATGTATCTTCTCAATTCTACAATTTGTGTGCTCTGTTTTTTCTCTATCTTCTAACTTTCGAATTATTGCATATTTTGTAATTAAACTAAAACAGAGATATAATCAATGTTGTTCATTGTCGATGAATGGATGCCAAGGCGATTCAAGAGCTCCTATTGGAACCGTTGAAACTCGAACTTTGCCTGCAGTTTCTAGCCCTGCATTGGCCATGGAACGTCTCAATTCTGCCATCTCCGATATGATTAAGTCCGATCCTCCGCCTTACAATTCCGGCATTATTCGCCTTGAGGTAAATCCCCCAAATTTATCTGTGTATTTTATCACTCACGTTTATCAGATGGGAACGGAACAAGATACTAATCATACTCCTTTTTTCTTATGATTTTCTATCCGTGTCCGATATCCACCTTGAAATCCAACTAAACGCCTCGATAAAGCGTACTTATGATGTTCCTAGGAATCCAAATTCGCGCCGAAAAGTTGTAAAGTGTACTAATGATACTCCTTCCGTAGGAATCCTACACCGAAGTTATCTATCGTGTGTATATGACACGTGGTTGGCTCAGATTAGCCTAGAGAATTCCTGATCTTGTTCTTATCTACCTCCAGAAAAAACTGTTTCCCAAGTCCAAATGATTAATTGTCTTCACTCTACAAATAATAGCTCGTCAGGCTATATTTTATTAAAGTCTTATCTATTTCCTCCCTTTATTTTTATTTAAAAATAAGAGGTGCTTTAATTTTATGATGATGATTTAAAAAATAAAAATATAGTGTTCGGGATTATTTGAATTAGGTGCCTTAAGATGAACTTGAAACTCTTAAACCGCCCAACAAAGTTCTATCTTGTGTTTAGGAGATTTAAAATCTACATATATACACTAAAATTTTAAAGAAAAAATACTCTTTCTGTCTCACTTTATGTGACATTTTTTGCTTCTCGAGAGTCAAATAATCTAATTTAGACCATGAATTCAGGTATAGAATCTTTAAAAAAAAATTAAACAAAATTTATATATTCGGAAATCATGTAAAAGTACTACAAGTCACAATAATTGACAATTTTAAATATTTAAAAGATATATGAAAAATTTATGATAAAAAATAAACTTGTTTGAATCTCGAAATTCAAAAGATGTCACATAAATTGGGGTGGAAGGAGTACCTTATATGTATAGTGTATTTTATTGCCGAGTGGTTCGGATGAACACCATCGCCTAGATCTGCCCCCAATCAAGAAGACATTAATACAGTTTTTCTAATTTTACCCTTATTTAAACAGGATAACTTAGTAAAAATTATACTTTTTTTACTTTCTAGGAATGAATAGTTTCTTAAGGGGTGTGTCCAAGCTAAAACACCATTTATTTTTGAATGTTGAGAGTATGTTTTTTTTTTAAAAAGAAAATGCTTGTTTTAGATTTTTTGGTATTTGACCAAGCTTTTAATAAAACAAATAAATATTTTAAAGAAAACATAGATGAAAATTTATAAAGGGAGCTTTTCTCCGTGAATATTCTATAAATCTTAGCCGATAAGAGGAGTTTTTCAAATAGTCAAATAGTAAGTATCCTCTAATTTTAACCGTAATTTTTTGGGTTCGAGTTATCAAGAGAAGTAAAAAGGTTAAAACTCCTAGAGAGGAAAAAAAGAAAAACAAAAAATATATAACTTTCAAAATTTTCACCAAATATAAACGGCTAATCTAATATAGACAAAAGTGAAAACTTATTGAGTAGCCAAATGTGCTAATCTTAAAAAAAAAAAAAAAAATCAAAAAAATATATCTAACAAAAATACTTTTCCAAATAACCTTATTTTAGGAACTTGGCCGAACTGATTCCGACTTATTTTAGTGGCACAAATATTTATAATTTATTTTACATAAAATTCAAAACCAGTCCCATGATGCCTTCGTAAGATAAAAATGAATAGATATTTTTATCTTAACCCAGATGACTCATATAGTCGGTCAAAAAAATCTTATTTTATTTCGCTTTTACTAAGTTATTGTTTTTAATAAAAGTTATGGTCAGTAGCAACAATCATATAAATTGGGACTAATGATAATTTTGTTTCAAAAATCATTTAACTATGCATAATAACAATGTGTTGATCACTTTACATTTTTTATGGTGTTTAAGAAATCAAACACCCTTAGAAAAAAAACTTGATTGAAAATTTTACAAACAAATCTGAAATTAATTGTGAAAATAATGTAATATGAGACGGAGGAAGTAGTTGTTAGGATCATATGATGTACAATTTTGTTTGAGAATATTGATTTTGATATCTGAAAAAAATGATAACAAATTTGTGAAAATTCTTATGATGTTGAGAAGGTGCCAATCGAAGAGCAGATTGAAGCACTTGAGTGGCTTCATGCCCAGAACCATCTCCTCCTCCCTCGCTGCTTCTTCTCCGGTCGAAGAGTTGCTTCTGAAATGTGCATCAACGGAGCTTCTTCTCATTCTAAAGTGGTCAGTGTAGCTGGTGTTGGCTCTGCTGTCTTCTTTACTCATTTACGCCCCTTTTCATTAGACGATTGGCGTGCTATAAGAAGGTAATTTCATGCCTGCCCCCACTTTCTCAAATATGCACAATTCCCTTTTTTTTGTTTGCATTGTGCTCCCCAATGCATGCACAAATTTTGTTTTGTTTGTACCCTAGCTTTGGGTTGGTGGTTTGCTTAGACTTGGGCAAGAATTGGATCTATTTTTAGCACAAGACCTTAGTTGAACTCATTGTTAATGTTCTGAACTATAGCAATCGTTTTGTCTCTGCCAAAGGTTCCTCTCCAAGAAATGTCCACTAATTCGTGCTTATGGGGCAATCCGATTTGATGCAACAGCCGATATAGCTTCTGAATGGAGTGCTTTTGGCTCATTTTATTTCATGGTTCCTCAGGTAAATGAATCGACTTTCATCTCTTCATTGCTTGGGGTCTTTTTGTTAGACATATTGCCTCTTGAATATAATCCATCCATTGCTAGATGCTAAATGATAGGTTGAGTTTGATGAGCTTGAAGGAAGTTCAATTATTGCTGCAAATATTGCATGGGATAATGCTGCCTCATGGACATACCAGAGGGCAATAGATGCACTTCAGGCCACAATATGGCAGGTCGCCCCTTCTCGCTTCATTTAATCATTTTGGTTTGATTGTTTTATTTTATTCTAATTTTTCTCCTTTCCTCATTAACTTTTATTTTCAACTCTATGTTTATGAATGCAGCTTTCCTCCATTCTTATAACAGTGCCGAAGAAAAATCCTCATTCGCATATACTCACCAGTACTCATGTGCCGGGTAAAGCATCTTGGGACAATGCGGTTAAGCGTGCTTTGCAAATAATAAGCAGAAATGACCCCGTACTGATCAAGGTTGTCAACCACTTGTGTTTTCTAATCACTTATGCTCTTCACCTTTGACCTTATATTTTACCAAAATATTGCTGTTTTACTGTAAAATAAAGTACTCCTATTTGTTATGGAGGACTATAGAAGTAGCCAAACTAAAATGAGATAATCTGGTGCACACTTTAAGATATAGATTCATAATAAGTAAGTCTAGGTGGTTTGAAGTGCATACCTTTTCTTGGAACAGGTGGTACTTGCTCGTAGCACCAGAGTTGTGACAGCTGCAGATATTGATCCGCTAACATGGCTGGCTTGCTTAAAGGTGTTCATTACTCGCCTTATTTTTTTGAATAGTTCACTAGCATATTATCTCTTACTTTTGATAAAATATAGAAGGTTAAGTTTGCAGGTTGAAGGAGAAAATGCATATCAGTTCTGTTTGCAACCTCCCCATTCGCCGGCATTCATTGGAAACACTGTAAGTCCGAAGGCTTTCTCAATAACTAAATGGTGTCATGAAGCAATGTAAAAGGTGAAGTCCATGTAGTCAGTTTTAACTTTTATGTTCTTCAATTGATCGATCACATCAATTCTTTGGTGTGCATTCTATATCAAAGTATTTGTTACCATAGATTATGGTGTATCAACCAGGTGAAATGATATTATTTTTCACATGAAGAAGAAGACTTTTGAATTGTTATATATTGCAGCTTTCGTTATATCATCTTATAGATAAAGAGTTATTTTGACCAAAAATATTAATTTCTGTGATGGTGTATCTGGTAAAGTCAAAAAGAAATCTGTTAATTATGCTTAAATTTTAAAAATGTTCCAGTATGAAATCCTAAAGATATCGCCTTTAATGTTGAAAGGATATGAAGTTAAATTTCCTGACCAGTGGCCACAACCATTTTTAAGCCTGATCACAGCCATTCCAAATGCGCTCAAGAATTTCAGATTAGACTCTTATTAAATTTCTGACGACTGAGCTTTCTTGAAATTTGCTTTGACTATGACTGTAGTAAATACACAATTTGCTGATGGCAAGTCTGGCTGATTATTTGTACTGGTGACAGCTGGATTCTTGTGACGAAT
Organism: Solanum piurae; assembly: GCA_029582685.1. Taxonomy (NCBI): domain Eukaryota; kingdom Viridiplantae; phylum Streptophyta; class Magnoliopsida; order Solanales; family Solanaceae; genus Solanum; species Solanum piurae. The sequence goes on along the minus strand of JAJOOO010005366.1, from coordinate 21,548 downwards.
CATCTATTAAAAGTTGTAGTAATCAGAACCCGTACCTACCACCATCTATTGATCCAAAGAGCATCAAGCTCACTTTTGAATCTCTCAAGTGCCAATTATTAGCCGTGGTAGCAAAAATACCTGGATCTTTTGTACACTTACTAGAAATGGTGAGGACATAGAATAATTTAATTTATTACTTGTGCTCTTTTTGAATAGCCAGAGCAGCTATTTCATCGGGACCGCCTCAGCATTTGTAGTGAGGCTTTAGCTGGAACACGGGCTAGGGGTGGATCAGAGCTTCTGGATCTTAAGATAGAACAGGATTTACTATCCAGGTTCATCTTTCTGCTTTGTGTTCTATAAATAAAGCACTATGTCATTATCATACTTATTTTTTTATTGGTGTATTATTTACTATATTCTTATATTTTTTCACAGTGCTAAAGACCATAATGAGTTTGCTATAGTACGGGAGTGCATAAGAAGAAGATTGGAGGTAAGCTTGGTTAAATGGTGGTTTCTGAACAGAATCTTAAGAAATTTCATTAGGGAAATAGAACTTTTGAGATCTCTAATTGGGGGATTGCACTTGTTCATTTTAGTTTGGTGACACGTACATTTAATTGACGTTTTTAAAATTTTGCATGTCAAACTTGAACTATTCCGGCACTGGAATTTCTATAGTTCCTATTCCACTTTTAGGATGTCTCAGGAACCCTTCATGTTGTATAAAACTAGTTGGAGCCTCTCTTAACATTATTTTGTTTCATAGGCTGTGTGTTCAAGCGTTTTAATTGAACCAAAGAAAGCAATAAGAAAATTTTCAAGAGTTCAGCATCTTTACGCTCGATTGAGGGGGAGACTCCAGGCTGAAGATGATGAGGTAAGTCTTAACGTCTTCTATCCCATTCAGTACTTGCTGAGTTGTAGTTGATGCAGGGCCTTATGAAACTCTTTAGTGTAGACAGGGAAAGTTTGCATGACAGCCTTGTTTATGGTTTCTTCAAACTTTTGTTATTCCCCCTGATTGAGACAGGTGGAGTTGGTTTTCATTGTTCTTGAGGTGGATCGTATATTTTATGAGAACCCAAACTGAATGAAGCATCTATTAGTATTTCATCAAACATCTTCTTGAATTAGTTCATACTCACTCCCTTTAATTGGCAAAAACTATAATTTTGAATCTCTATTATCCATAAAGATGTGCTGATGATATGTATAGGTCAATTTATTGCTTCCTCTGTTCCTTCTGTAAAGCACCACACTAAGCATCTACAGTTTTCCAGTTTAAGATTTTGTCGTCCGTGCACCCTACTCCAGCAGTTTGTGGGTATCCTACAGAAGATGCACGGGCTTTTATTTCAGAAACGGGTATGTGCTAGTTGGTATACCTTTGCATGTTTGAATCTATTCTTGAACTAGCTAGCTCTTTGTGCACACCAAAATGATAGATAGCTACTTATCTTGGTTGAGAGAATAAAAAAAATAATGGATTATTGTAGGCTTGTAGCTAAAGGATCACATTGTCCACTTATTATCGCAACCCACTTATGGAAAGCCAGATTCCTCTTGCTACAAAATGCTTATCTGTATCAACCCTAGGCTTCCATATGAGGCCGGGCACTGGTACTTGGAAATGCTGTGATTAGTCAATACAATATGCCTTTAATTAATGCGTAACTGTGAGAGAGTATTATCATTTTATGCAATGTCTTCATACAGACAGAATAATCAACTCAATGGCTTCTTGAACCTTGTGTTCTGGTATATGAGTTCTAACCAGCTGATGTTTCCCAGAAATGTTTGACCGAGGAATGTATGCTGGTCCTGTTGGTTGGTTTGGAGGGGAAGAGAGTGAATTTGCTGTTGGAATAAGGTCAGCTTTGGTTGAAAAGGTGAGGTTAATACTTCATAACACTTCACCCTCATTCTAGAGTACATCTCTTGCAACTTTGCAAAACTAGTTTGCATGCATGTGCTCCACAGTATCAGGGGCGGAGCCAGCAGTATGTCAGGGGGTTCATCCGAACCCCCTTCGGCGGAAAATCTTACTATTTATACATGGTTAAAATTATTTTTTATGTATATATAATAGATGTCGAACCCCCTTCAATTAGTTCGTATGTTTACTTTTCAGATTTTGAACCCCTTTATTAAAAATCCTAGCTCCGCCACTGCACAGTATAGTAAGAATTTGCTGTTGGAATTTTAAAAAAATAAAAATTAAAAAGCACATGATGAATATTTTTATGAGAGGCGAATTATTTAAGACTTAAGGTCTACTGATAAAAAAAAGAGGCTCATCCACATAAAAACTTGTATGATAGTTTAGTTTTCTGTCCAAATTTATTTTATTATTAAGTATCAATAAACTAGATAAGTTTCATATTTTTAGTTACTTTTACCTCAAAAATAAAGATAAGTTCCATGTTTATTGTTTCATATGTTAGGGAAAAAACCAATTTTATGTCTTAACTAATTTCTAATCCAAATTTTATTGCACGCATATTTAATATATTCAAAATCTTATAAGATTAACATCAAATAATTTTTTTGTAACATTATTGGAATCAATTTTATATGCTTCTGACTTCATTTTTAGAATTCCTTTTAGGAATCCAGTCTTACTTGACTTTGGCACTACAACAGATCTGAGATTGGATATAGGCACAAAATGCATCATTTTGTTTACTTTCTGCATAAAGCTTTCCAGTGATACATATTTTTTATATGGCGTGCTGATGAAATGTAATAACTAGGGTCTTGGTGCATTTATTTATGCGGGAACTGGGATAGTGGAAGGAAGTGATTCATCTCTAGAATGGGAAGAGCTAGAGCTAAAGACTTCACAGGTATCCTTAATAAATTCTTTTCTATGCTATTAGACATGTCTTTTATTATCTAGAGTGTGAAGAGCTCCTCTACCCTCTGACAGCAATGACAACATAATCTTTTTTCTGCTGCATCTTTCTATCGTCTCCTGCAGTTCACCAAATTGATGAAACTTGAGGCACCTCTTTTGACTAGAGGACAAAGTAGGATTATCAATCAGAATCAGAAAGGTTTGTCATGCCTGCCGCATCATATTTAGTTTGTCTACACCTCTCTTTCTGAAAGCAATTGTGGTTTCTGAAATTAATTTGTTGGGAGGGGGGGGGGGGATTATATTGCCATCTTTTCACATTCTTTGTATGCAAATATCATCAACCTGTCATATGCAATTTTGGGGATGCAAAAATTTACTCATTGTTTTGGATAATTCATTTGTTTGATCACTTTGATTTTGCAACTTAAAAGCTACTCTAATTATTTTTGTGTGAGCAACTCTTTACAGATCTTACACTGATTGATTAACATTTTTGGCAATTTAGTGAGATGACATTTTCTTGGAGGAGAGATGGCGTACGTCAATCATATGATATAATACCGTTATCTTCAGCTTGCAAATCAGATATACAATTTAGCTTCCAGTTTTAGTTACCAAATGCAAGAGAAATCAACACCCAAATTTTCATTCTTATTGTTTGTTCAATATATATGTAATCAGTAGTTGCCTTAGCAAGCAATTATGCCCTTCCATTGACATAACACAAGAAGTAGAAAATTTGTATAAATGATTACCTTGTACAGATGTATATACTTTTTTTGTTAGTGGAACATCTGATTCCAAAACTAGGGATATTGGTGACAAAATACAGAAAACCTTCATGTTTGTGTTGTAGAAGAGTAATATCTATCTTTTACAAGAACACCTTGTTGTTCCCAATGTGTGATCATGAAAAATAGCTATATCAATTCACATTGCAGTTTTATTTGATTTGTCACTTATTTACATTGATAGAAGGAAAAAGGACATTGTGTCAAGACTTTACAGAAGCACAGAGCATCAAAAACCTAAAAGTTTTTCCATCTTAGCTCACACTCATTCTCCCCTTCTACTTACCAGCATTGCATGTGAGAGGAGAAAGGGAGCAAACTGACTTTCTATAGTTTCAAGTCCTATTTCTATTCGTAACTTGGTGCAGACAAGCTCTAACAAGGCTTCCCCTCAATGCAGTTCAAAGAGCCTGAAAATCTTGTTAGCCTGCCCGCGTCTGATCCTGCCCTGGGGTGGATCATATCAGGACCTGTCATGAATTTATGATTGCGATTTCCAGATTCCACGAAGAAGGCTCCATTCATCATCAGATCTCCCTGTGATCTCCACACCCAATTCTTCCACACACTCTCAGGTGAATAATCCCTTTTGGTCACCTACAAAAAAAGGTAAATGAGAATGAGTGTATCTTCAACAAGAGTTGGACACGTGTAGTATTCTTGATTTATTCATTCTTTTCATGAACACAAGATTGTGGTGCAACCTTGTTGGTTATAGATATTGTTGATCTTGTTTACCTCTTTAGCGTTAGGGTTAGGCGGGGCGATGAAACGATTGCCCTGGCTGAGGATGGTAGGGTGTTGACTTCCACCAATGGCATACATTATCCAGTGAGTATAGTCATTGTTGACAGCATGAACAAATCCCCATCTCACTCTTGGCATCCTCTGGATCAGCCCTTGGCCAAAGTGATTAAAAGCAAGTGTTATTTGTAGGATTGCGTCCTGTTTGTAGCTGTCACTTGCTCCAAACAACATAACCTAAACAAAAACATATTGCAGATATTAAAACATTCTGGTTGTTTGCAGTCTCTGGTAGAAAAAGTTATCAGTATATTGAATTTAAGCATTAATCCAGTTTTGGAGCTAATTTACGTCATTATGGTGGGTGAAATGGCAGTTGGAAATGGTAATAGCAGTTGAAGCCTGCACAGCATCAATGAGTCCATCATCACAATTAGACATGGAAACATGATCAATCCAAATGTTTGTTGATCCAAAGATTGAAATACCATCACCATCACTTCTTGTTCGAAAACCATAATGATTGATCGAGTCTCTAATTAGTCCACCATTACCAGACTTTATATCATGGATATGAAGACCATGAATAATCACATTGTTTATGTACTGTAACATCAAACTAGCACCACCAGTAATATGCACTTGTTGTCCTCTGGCATCAATTGTCTTGTCGCCTGCCATGATAAGTTCTTGGTTAAGCTTAATGACCATGTGATGTGCAAATATGATCCATAGTGGCCCTGGCTGAATGACTGCATGGCGCAGTGTCCCTGGTTTAGGATTCACCATATCGTTGTCCCCAGGGTCAGTTACTATGTAGATTTTGCCACCTTTGCCACCAGTCGTATGGTGGCCAAATCCAAGAACACAATCTGCTAGCTTCTGGCGATTTTTAGCCCAATGTGGGTCACATCTCCAGCAACGATCAATAGGGTTAGTAGCCACACATGGACCATTGTACTTGTGCAAGTCCCTTCTTGTGCTATTGCTACCTTCTTCCGACCTTCAAATCAAAATAAGATGTACCATGAAAAAACTTGCTTAGGTGATCCTTTTACGTGTACATATATATATATTGATGATTGATTATTGATTATTGAATCTCATCGTCGTAATGAAAGCTTTAGTGTAACTAGTGGCAAAAGGTGTTCAAAAAATGTGAGAGGAAATACCTGTGAACATGTTTGTTCAAATTAGCTGCAACTTTTTCAGGATGAGGATTATAGGATTCTTTAGCATTTTTATTTGCTTGGGTGGCTCGAGTCCTCCACACCTCATCAAACTCTCCAATATTAGCCTCAATGCTAAAAACTAGTGCGCACAAAATTACAAAGAAACTCAACCTATTTTTGAGAGTTACCATTTTTCAATTATAGATAGCTATATTTGTATACACATTCTTTTCTCTCTTTACTTAAAATATATTCTGAGTTTTTGTTTAAATAAAAGTAAAAGGGAGAGGAAATGAGAATGAGAAACAGTGAGGGAAAAGTGGGGAACCGTTTTCCCTCTTAACGGTCAACTGTTGGTCTACTGTTTTATCCAGAGATATTGGCTGGTGTTTACGTAATTTTCATGGATTTTTTTAATTGGTAATTTTCGTATCATATATTCACAAGTGAAAGAAAAAACAATTTGCAATGTGAACTTCTTAATATTCTTGTTTTAGCGCATCTTTTTCACCGCAATCTGCGTTATTATATAAAAATTCGAAAGAGAATATTTAGGGGAGCCATTATTATTGCAAGATTCTTTTGGAAAGAATTCGTTAAGGATAACAAAAATTTAGGTAAAAAGATTACATTGAAAGGGTAAAAGAAAATTTCAAAAACTATTTTGGATTAATTCCTAAACCAAATTTGTTTACTATGCAAGAGTTAAGTACATTTCTCCGTCATATTAAACACCCCAAAAAATCAAGGTGCTTGGATTAACACAGGTATTAAGAAAAGGATTAGCAATGACCAAGTCAATTAAGATCTACTGCAAAAACTAGTTTACAAATTGTCACCATGTCAATTGTCAACTGCAAGACATGCATTCCAAAACGACAAAACGGAAGCATGCCTGTTTGTTCTATTGAGTTTTTTCAATGCTATTTTTTAAACTAATCAAAACCATATTCAAAGAGTAATAATCTAATAGAGTGGTATACTCGGAAGAGGCTTAACTAGCTTAGAGTACAGAAAACATGGGCTTGAACACTTTGCCCAATAAATATATTATCGCGTATACTTCAAATAAATGAAAAGACAAGTCTGCATTCTTTCTCTGTGTCTCGATCATAGATCTTGTGAAGCGGTTGAACTTGTCAGACTTTCCAACTGCATATTCAGCATAAACTGAAAACCAGGAGATATCAACCTCATGCTACATCGCCAGCCAGCCTGCAACATACTTGAGTATCAAAGAACTGCATTCTATCTAGAGAACTTCCGAGAGCTTGCAAACCAAAAGAATTGAGCAATAGAGTTATGCTTCTTAATTTAAACAGTGTGAAGGCATTCAAGTTCATCCATCATTATGTACTTCACTGTTTGTCAATATCCTTAGACCCCTTGGTAGGATGATTGGGTAAAAATAAGATAATGAAAGGAAAAGATTATCCTATTCATATATTGACGAGAGTCGCAAAGGAATAAATTTTTAGCATGACCAGATAGACGACATACCTATTTGCATAAATAGGGGATCTTGATGATGTCAAAACATTACTTATACAACTAGATAGAATTGTCAATAGTGTTCAGCTTCAGTGCATTTGAGAACTTCAAAACTGAATTTAATTTGAAATAATGCATAAACTTGTCAACAGGAGAGAGAAAGGAAACCTACCCAAACACATAACCTACAAATAGCCATGAAAAAATTAACAGTCAATATCCTACTACCTATAAACTTACTATACAATAATAACGTGAATAGTCACAGCTTTCATTCCCACAGGGAGGGAAGAGACTAAACCAACGGTAGCCAAATTACCAAACCCAGTTGCAAAAGCACAAGTCTGTTTCTTCCATTTGACCACCTTCCATCAGTATTATTCGTTTAGACCAAGTGCTAATACATACGGAGATGCACAGGAGGACATTTTACCTGGTGGTGGCCAAAAATAAATATTGGTGGTACTTCCAAGCAGCACAGGCGAAAAAAGAGTTAGCACAGAGGGAGGAAGAGGAGATGGTGGTATTTGATAAGAGGAATGTCGACAGACACAACGATGGCTGTAATACAAGAGCTAAGTAGGCATATCTAAGTTGCCAGCAATAGTGGTTCCAGATTATATTTGATGATTTCTATCTCATATAAAGTGATTGGTTGTTGTCTAACATTGCAGAATGGGGCTCTCCGGCATAGGCAATTCCCCATTAATTGGAAAGGAAGAAAATTGGAATTTCAAGTAGTATGTTATATACTTAGAAGGATGAATAATTTTTATCTCTACAACCTATTATTCATCAAATAATTTAATTTTTTTATAAACAACAAATCCGCGAGCCCTATCACCACACAGCTCCAAATTCACAGATAGTGGGCCCGCTCCCGCCCCTCTACCCTTTTCCACTTGAGTACCATACTTTATGCTGGCAAAAGGGTTCACACCTGTGACGTGCACCTATTCCACAGAATCCACATATAACTTAATGCACTCTTACCACTAGACCAATACACTGGGGCTTCATCAAATGCCTTAATAAAGATATTAAACATGAATAATCGTAAGGTGCAAGTACATTGCATACCATTGTGGTTCTATTTACTTTGGGTTGCATTTGATTTGCACGCATGTCCTATCTCTATCATACTCACTAATCTGTGTGATTCAATATGGCTACCGAAGGTTCCAGATTCAATTTCACATCATCCCAAGATTAGCAATTTCACCACTAAGCTAGTCAATATCTATGAATGGCCAAGTTCTCATCATTCAAAGATTAGCAATTTTACCATCTTTCCAAGCTATTCAATATCTATGAATGGTCAAGTTCACATCATCCAAAGATTAGCAATTTTACCATCTTTTCGAGCAATTCAATATATATGAATGGACCACAATCCACATCCAATATTTATCCCATGTTATCTTTTTTGATTAATAAAGGGAAACAGATATTTACAAGGATATCAGCAGCGACAACTATAAATGTGTTACCATCTTCAATATTAACACTACTTTATGTGAGTTCTGCTACACAAATTTAAGAACTGAGAAACATGTATACAGATCATTGGACATCCTCTTGGAAAAATGAACTTAGTGATATGTTTAATACTTAAACCTACTTTAGGGCATTCCTAAAAAATGAACTTAGGGATACCACAGATCAAATTTAAGAATTAATTCCATGAAGAACTTAGAACAAGAAAAATAAGTGATAATACAACAAGTTTCAAGTTCAATCACTAACCTTTGTGTTTTGATTTTCAATGCCTCGGTCACATTTGACAAGATGCCACATATTTTTGCTTCTGCAGTTAAAGAATTGACAACTTCTTCTAAAGATTTCAATTCCTCATGAAACTCTTGATGTAAAACCAAAGAAGAGAAATGCTCATCGACAACCAAACCAAGGCACTTGACTATGTCCTCGAGTGAAGGAACCCATTCACAAGCCTTCAACCCCAATTCAAATGGTGCCTTAGGACAAGGACACACCTGAGGAAACCTCTCATATTTATTCAACCACTTTTGCAAGTACCGAAGCAAAACCATTATCTCTGAACCAGTTAATTTACTAATACAAGCACCCAAAATAACTTCATCAACATTCCTTGAAGCAAGCAAATAATGCAAACACATTTCAGAAACTGAGAACCCATCATGTGCTAGCATAAGCAATAATGAAGCATCCCTAGCTATATCCATCCTGACCGGACCAAGGCTCACATCCTTTGCCTTCTCAATTGCAGACATTGCTTGACTCTCCCATTCCCTCCTCACATTAATCAAAGTACTATCCCCATTTTTGGAAAGGGAAAGAAAATATTTCAACACACACATCATATCATAAGTTTGAATATCTAATACATGCTTTACACACAAAACAACCAACCAAGATTGTTTCTTTTCAATTAGGTTATTTATCAAACTTGATATGCCTGAATGATCAACAATCCCATTAACAATCATACTCTCCAAAATCTCCCAAGTCTCTAAAACAACACAAGCCTCCAAAACCAAACCCTTGACATCTCTACCCATAAAACTACCCAGCTTTTCGATCATTTTTACAATATTACCCTCATCCACCTGATCAGGACTAACTGAAATCCCAAATATATCCCAGATTCCCGTCATATAGGAAACCAACACCTCAAAGAATTCGTCTTTATTGAATGTGTTAGGGTTTTTCATCATCTTCTTCAAATTTTTGAAGAACTTTTGTCCTGACTCAATCACTTCAACATCAGTTGATAAAAGGCTCCACCCAGTTCCTCGCTTGAGTAGCGAAATATCATCGCTCTCCTCCTTTTCGGGTTTCAGTTGAAGCAGAACTGGTTCGGAGTTGAGAACAATAGAGAAATCACCATCGGAGGTGGTTGGAGAATTTCCAATGGAAGCTTTGGTGATAACTTCCAGCAAAGACATTTGAGAAAAAATGGATACTTCCTTCGATTGTAGAGAGGAAATGGCTGAGGAGAAAAAGGTAACACCAGGTTCTTCAGGAGGGGCGGCGGACAACGGAGGAGGCAACGGCGGCTCTAGGGTAAGGCAGGGAAGCCCTTTACAACAAAAGAAGTAGTACTATTGTATTATGGAAAACATATACTCTTTAATTTTGTGATATAGAGCATATACTTATGTTATAAAAATGTTTAAAAAGTGGTGAGTATATATATATTGTTATTTTATTTATTTATTTTTAAAATGGGGATGGGGATGGAGAAGGAGAAATAGGTCATTGAATTTTTTTTAAAAATCTGAAACTTTAGTTTTTAAATTTTTAAAATATCAATTAGTTTTAAAAATTATCTCACCCTTTTTTTATTACTTCGTTGCACCATTAATTAGAATATATGCACTATTTTTTTACTTATGGTATATTCCTCAAAATTGCAAAGTTAAAGAGTATATTTATCTAGTATAATATTGTATATATATTTATATATAAAAAACTAATTTCTATTTTTATAATTATTACTAGTATAGAGTTGGACATAAATTGAGACTTCAATAGAATTGAACCTTCAAAGTTTGAGCATCATTACCATTTACCACCCAAACTTGATTATTTGTACGATTGAAAACAATATTATGTTTGATTGCCAATTTTTATTTTTGTTACTGTGTAATTCCACGTAGAACTCAATTTGGCTAAGAAGGTTGTTTTCGATAGATCAAAACAGGATACTAACATCGTACTCATGTACACACTGCAATCAATGAAAGCGCATCCATTTCCCTTTTCCATAGTTACGTAGTGGCATCATTTAATGTAGATCATGAGGCGTTTTTGAATGGAAAGAAGCAGAAATGGGGGAGGACAGAACAAGATTCAAGTGGGAGCATATTCTCCAAAAAAACGAAAATAACTCATTTATTAGATATATAAGCTGGTCGCTCATATATTTGCACAAACATAAGCACTCAAATAACATTCTGATTGGCTTTGTGTTAACCAAGCTAATCCTTCCATTATCCTCAACTGGATTCTCTCCAAGGAATTCTAATGTTAGGTTCTTTGAACGCGATCCTCGAGTACTTTAATTTGAGTGGTAGCAGTTGTTCCTCAAGTAGATGCAGGAACTTTCCATCCTAGTGGCATGGGACCAACATCATAGATGATTTCTCTGTGGCAAGACCATACAAGTTTTATAGCTTCTGGAGTACCTATTCCAGCTCCTCTGGGGTCCCCGGCAGGACCAAACCTACAGTAGGGGCATCGTTTAGGACAGTTAATCAACCAAGTAGGTCATAGGTATATTACAATCACAAATGAAAGATGAAAGAAGTTGCTGACCAGTGATTCTGTGGAGCCCCTGTTGTTCTTGCTCTCAATCCAGCATAAGTGGTTCCATTAACTGAATTTCCAATTACTTTCTGAAAAAGAGATTGAAAATTTTACACTATTAATTTGCGATAATACCCGCGATACATTGCTGAAATAACTACATAATCATGTACATATAGGTTAGCTAATGAAGCTTTTCAACTCTCAAGTCTTTCTTTTCTATCATTTTTTGTTTTCTTTTCATGACAGAAATGACATCTTGACAACAAAGCATAGCAACTTTTTCAAGCACAATATCATTATGACTCGATGCTAAATTCTAAGCTCCAAATGATGCAAGCAATTCAATAAGTCGAAATGTATTATAAAGGCCTAAGTTTCCAAGTCTGAATCTAAACTTCTTTTGTTCAATTGCCTTAGTGTTAAATATAGAAACTAATCTAAACAGCAGATTAGAAAAAATTGATGGGGGGGGTTATTCAGCCCTGAACCCCTGGCTAGTATAGCGTATACCAATATAGTTCAATTTTCTCCGGTACTGTCCTGATCTAGTTAGGACTATTCGAACATTTTTATCTTCCTGAACTTTAAGGTTTATAGATATGAGGACTAGCAAAATTTCATCTCTTTCCCTTCTCCATGGCTCTTTAATTCTACAGTATGGTAAACTAGCAGACAGCATTACGACAAATACTTCACTTAAGTTAAGTGTGAACACTACACCTCTCCTCTCCTTCCTTCCCTTCCTCCCTCCTTCTACACTGATTTTGGGACATAATAGAAAATTCAATAGTTTTAATTTAATTTATTTCTTGGGTAGGGAACGACAACTGATTTGGGGATTGACATCTTCTGTGCTGTTATTGCCTTTTCTATTCCAGATTCATTCGATCAGGGGATAAAAATTAAGTTCATGTAGGAATTTTGGATGCTCTCTAGAGAAAGAATTCGAGATATTTTCTGCTAGTTGCATGTGAACATTTTAAGTTGTATATGGAGCAACAGATATTTCAATAGTAACGGGAACATTTTCTTACTTGCAGGAACAGTATGTCATTTGAAACCACAGCAGCTGTTAAATGTGCATGCATCTTTTCAAGGGCATCCAGGACCAATGGAAGCTGATTATCTTTGTACTCCGTCACAACCTAGAAGGAAAAAAACCCAGCAAGATTTGATGATCAGCAAGAAAATTACCCAACCTGACGTTTAATTCAGAATATGCAATTACCTGGAATGGCCCAAAAATCTCTTTGGTCACGAGAGGATAATGTTCATCTTTGAGTATTTCTTCAAGTGGTACAAAAATAGCAGTGGGTTTAATGGCTCCATAAATTTTTGGGATCAAATGGTTTTGTAAGGCTTCACCGCCGAAGAGCAATCTTGATCCAGGTATCTGAAGTAATTTCTTCGCATGGTCCAGCATTGTTTCAGTTGTAACCTGCAGGAGCAAGACATAACAATTATGGCCAGGAAGTTCTGACAAGATTGTTGGCATTACTTGACAATGTACTACTAAGAATGCTTAATGCAAGAAAGAAAATAACGGAGAATGAAAGGCAAGTATAGTAAATACAGAAATCATGCTAACAAAAGGTGAGCTCCTCCTTTAATATAAATATTCTGTTTGTATCACACAGAGTCCCAGATTTAACATATTCAGATGGACTCCCGAGGAAACTTCTACACTTGTTTGAGTGGATAATATTCTGAACATCGAAAAGACTATCCAAAATAGATTCAAATCCAAGGTATCAATACTTTTCAAACTTCTAGTAAATTGTATCTATTGTCACTCTAGCACTCCAGAATCTAGATTCTAGATCATCAAATGATGGACACAAAATCTCCAAATTAACACTTAGCATTAGGTATTCTTACCGTAAGGACAGGACCAATAGTTAAATCGTCTAACTTTCTTCTTGCAGCAAGCTCGGTCATTTTGTCTAAGAGAGAACTTTTACTCCAATTCTGCACCAAAATAAAAATGGTTAGAAAAGAGAGTTCTTTGAACGAAATTTCATGAAATCATATTACTTTACTTTTTCCAAAGCTTATATAAACCACATAGAATTTTTATCTCAAAACATTTAACTTCCATGAAGAAAATAGAAGGACTAAGCTCACCTCATGCATGAACAGTATTGATTCAGCTGAACACTTCTGACCACTACATGCATATGCATCTTGGTCACAAACCCAAGCAACGTAATCCACCTGTCAAAAGCCAACAATCACAATGAGTAAATAAAAAATCTTGAAAAGAGCCTTTCCAAAATGCAACAAAGTCTGTCGATAACAGATTATGTAAACCTCATTGACATCGGGCCCAAGGATCTTCCAATCGAATCCAGCATCTTCTAGTTTGACTCGACCGCTTAGGTCATCAGCTAACTTCTCTGCCACTCTTGAGCTACCTGTGAAGAGAGTCATGCGTGGTTTTGCCTAACAATACAATACGAAAGAGAACTATGTCAGGAAATAGGAATATTATCTTTGGTAGTTGGAAAAGTTGGTTAGAAAGAATCCGACAATTATTATAGACTCTAGAAAGTTAATTACTCCATATTAGTGCGAAATGCCAACAATTCAACAAAGAAAATAGATTAAATTATTCTTGGGATTCCTGAATCAGTTTAACTTGCTTGAAATTAAGGTTATTTGCACATAACATGAGGACAACACAATTTTAATAGGATGGGAAGTTTTTGGACTAAAATTTGTAATTTTCAGTTGCCAATTCTTGTTCATAAGTGGCCCAAAGGAGTCTAGTTTCAGAAACTAACCTCCACGAGTAGCTTGTTCATTGTCTTTCCATCTGAGTTTATGAAATCCACATCATCCACAGGTAACCCACACTCATGAAGTAGTCGAAGCATTTGTTCCATAACAATGCATACCTAACCAACAATGCAGGTCGAATTATAAAAAGCACACAGGAAAAATATTAAGAGTTATTAACAGGAAAAAATAAACTAAGATAGGAATAAAATCTTCCAATTATCTGCACATTTTGTTAATTTGACAAAAAAAGAAAGGAGTATGTAAAAGTCAATTAGCAAATTTTGCTTCTTTGATAGATGATAGACAAGTTTGTTTCTTAGCTGGGCCTTGTCCAATAAGTAAATTTGCACGGGAAAGAGTCTATAAAAATTTGCACGACCTTACCTTGCTATCAACTTTAAGTACTGGCTTATTTCCCATATACAACGCTCCCATCAACTGAAGCAAAGGAATCTCCAAAGGAAAATTAAAGGGAGCAATAACTGCCACCTATAAAATAAAGTTTAAAATTGGGCAGCGTGAGAAATTTTAATAATTGAAGTACAAAATATCATTCAATTGCATAAGAAAGTCACAACAGGGAAATGTAAGAAACAACTTATGTGCTGTTAGTTTACCACTATGAGCACTATGGCCAAAAGCAATGTATAACACAACCTTACACCATTCTGAAATAGTGAAGAATTTTTTTCCCCCCTAAGTTAAAGTGATTTTGGTTACATAACTAAACCTTCAGACCTTAGTTTCACCGTGAAAGATTGTATCATAAGACTTTTTTGTTAACACGTTCCATTAAATATAGTCAACAATGGAAAGAACGGTGCCTTACAGGTCCATAAGGCCATCGGAAACCATGACTCTGCTGCCCCAGATGATTTCCTGGTACTGCAAAAGATCTAGCTAGAAAGCGAACCTGCCAAATAAATCAAGAGTTCAGCATTGGATGGGACAGTTTTGTTAAAGAAAATGGAGAAATGATTCCCATGTGAAATAAGTCCTTGTTCCTGAACCTGAAATCTATTAAGTTTTCAAATATTTCAGTGTCAATTAAGATACTAACAGTTAAGCAGCAAAAAGAAAAAAGAAACAACCAATGAGGAGACACAAAATTGTTAAAATAACATAAAGCAGCAAAAAAATCACATGGATGTGAAAGCTATGAAGCTGAATTGTTGCGCCACGATTTAAAACACATTTTTTTCTTAGCTAGTCCCTGTATAACGTTGAACATACGAGGTAATAGTTAAAGAATCTACCTGATCACCACAGAAATTTTCCAGAAATTTCTGTGTCACAAGAACTTCAATAAGAGCTTGTTGGTAACTCTTAGGAGACACCCGTTGTATTAGCTTAGCAAAGAAATCAGAAACCTGTAAGACCCAAAAAAAGAGAAGCAAAACATTAAGATGATAAGAATTAATTATGAATATCATAAACTATTTGTCAAAAATGTTACGAGAACATCAGCATCCTTGCTTGAATATATATTACCTCAGGCAAGCCAAGCGCATGAGCTGCTTTTGTAGAAACGTCTCCTAACATTAAGTACCTGCAAAAAATGGTGTCACTCGATAAATTTTCTTAAGTCATCATTTCTTCCTTTGGAGAAAAAATCACAAGACATTAAATGCTCACCCTATACACTGTTCAACTAGACAACTTCACAAAAAACAAGAGAAAGACCAAAAAACATTAAAAACATACCTTTCTGGTGCTTTGAATGGATTATGTAGACCATGTTTCGGGCACTTGGACAAGCTCTCCACAAACGGCTGCACACCCAACAATAGGACTTATAGAACCATGACAATCTGTGATGTTAAAGAATTCATACTAGAAGGGAAAAGTCCTTATGCGACTGAATTAGAGTTGGTCATAAAGTAACAAGTCAACTGTACAGAATAACAGACACTACTGTCGAAAGACTCATCTGGAAAGATACAGCGCAAAGAACTATGATGCATCCAAATTATATACCTGCAATTCTGATTCATTTACTTCTGCAACTTTAATGAATGGTTGCCCATTCAAGGGATCCAATATCGTATTCCAACTAGAAGATTTTGTCCACTTGCCCTGCACTGGATGGATGAAAATCACTAGTCAACTAGATGTAGCAGTAAACTAGAACCATGACCAGAGCTAGCTTCTCCTTTTTTATATACAAAACACACTTGAATCTGGTCGAAGGGTGTGCGGAAGTGATGTATTACTTCAATTATCAATTGCTAACACGCATATGGTATACAGGGAGATTAAGAGCATTCAAACTTTCTAAATTCTCTAAAGTCTATACAGTTTATCACATCTATTCCTAGGCAAACGTTGGAAAACTGCATATCAATGACCATTTTCAGCAGCTAGTTGTCATGTACATGTACATACCCAAGTTGTGAACTTCAGCAGGTTGAGAGCCTGATACTTCTTCAGCTTTTACCGTAGCAAAAGACAAAGTATGGTTTGATCTGCATTATGAAAGATTAAATCACAATGTGTGAATGACTCTAAAACAACACCGTGCATGCTTGGTCCATACACGTCAATTGATTAGCTCAAAACAGCAGGTTGAGAATATCCAGAGCCGTACTTTAGTAGAAAACAAAATCTTAGTTAAAGCAACAATTACACGGATAACAAGTGCATATCATGATAATGTAGATGCACAAAAAGAAAGAATCAGATACAAGAACTCATCCATCCATAGCATCAAAAATCATCTCTAGAAAGAAAGAGCTATAAAAAAACGACATTTTTCATTTTGAATCCTTAAGGAATAAAATCTTAATACTGCAAAAATAGTAGCATTAACTAAAAAAAGATGGAAGGGACTTAAGGTTCTGTTAAAACAATAGGTTTAGAAAAGAAAAAAAGGTAGTCACACAACACATTGCTAGTCTCAAGTCCGGATAAAGGACATTATATGTAGTAGGTCGATATCTTGACTAATCAAATAATAATGAACCCTAGTAACAACGAATGGATTGTAACATACTCTCGTAAAGTAGGCAGAGAGTGGAATGAACAGAACTTAAAATAATAATTTCCAAAATGGTGTATTTAAAAGCCTAAGCTGAGGGTTTATCAGAAACAACATCTCTATAAGGGTAAAGGTTTGCGTACATACTATCTGTGCACAAAATTTAGCAAGCATTACAATAATCAAATTGCAAACATTTCTCAGCATCCAACATGTAATAATACAGATATTAGTCCAACTCCTCAATATTGAGAATTAAAAAAACATCTTTCTCGTTTAGAACACTTTGGCTTCATTGTCTGTAGCACGTATAACCGATGCATCTCTGTAAAATTATGAAACCTAGACTTTTAGAGAGCTCTCGTTACTGGAAATGATGAGAATAAACAGTAAGAATACCTTGTAGAATTGATCCAATTGAGATGACTAGAAGAAGCTCTGTTCTTCAATTGCCTGTATGCGGAAAGTCGATACATCATTCTGTTCCAAACTTTTGGATGGCACTTTACCTAGGTTAGAAGAATTTTTTTTATTTATAGATACTCTAATTCTCTACTTAGGATTTATAGTGAATAATATATTTGATGTTTCCTATTATTGCTTGAATAACTAATTAATTTAAAGAAAAATTTATATTAAAAATAAGCATAATCCACAAATGTATCTTTTAACTTAGTCTTATTTCATATATATGTCTTCAACTTTGATAGCGCATAAATAGACACGTAAACTTGTATAAAGTTGAACAAGTAAACATATGAGTCCCATGTGGGAATAGTACACGTTGGATACATATTGTCATTTAGGATGTCAGGTAGGACGTGTGTGCTTAACTGTTCAATTTTTATACAAATTTAAGTATATACTTGTGCAAATCTAAAGTTCAAGGTATAAATATAAAATAAGGTCGAGTTAAATAACATATTTATGTATTATATCTTAAAATAATAATCTCTTTGTATAAAAAAGAATGAACTGGTTTGATTTGGTATTAAGTTTTAAAAAATATATATATATAAGTTCAATCTTATGATTCTAAATTAAAGTTATGTGAAAAGTATCAAAATATATTTTAATCTCGCGACCTTAAACATAACATTTGGAAAACTGAAATTTAAGTATTGCTAAATAAGAAAATAAATCATTCTTTTTCTTAAATATAGTAAAAGAATATCATTTATTTTTAAATGAAGAAAATAAATTTTAAAAAAAATTCATTTATTTTTAAACGGAAAAAGTAAATAAAAAATATATTTTTATTTTAAAAATAAATAACAAGTAAAAATAAACTGAATTAAACAGTGGACTCCGATAAAGTTGAGGTGTGACTGACTCAGTTTTGTTTGTTTACGTGCGCTGTTTCATTTCCAAATTTCCCAATAATAAACAATCACGTGTGAGTGAGTCAGAGGTAGTTGCGTAAATCACTTCTAACCGTTGAATCTGTCTTAGTTTTTTATTTATTTGTTATTTTCTAAAAAAATAAAATAGAAAGCATTGATTATGAAGAAACGTTACGTGTTTAGATTTCATTTGATGGAAAATATTTAAATTAATTATAAGGTGAAATACATTAGTATAACTCATTTTCGAATGCATCACATATTCACATGTAATTTAAAATCAAACATTTCAGGGTAGTTTGGTAAGAAGTATTAGGAGAAATATTCATGTATTATATATGATATTATATTTGGTAGAAGTTTAGGTCTATATATAACTAATCTATTTTATATTGGTATTATAGGATGTATTACTAATACCATCCATTTGTAGGTATTAGTAATACATAGGATATAATATCATGGGATAAGTCTATGTAAAGATAACAATATCCCACAAATCATTTTAATTATTTTATTTATTTTTTTGATTTTATGTTTTATATTTGTACTAGTCAATTTATCTAAATAGATTAGCTTACAAATTATTTATACATTTGCATACATATTAAAACTACAACTTGTAATTTTTTTTGTGTAAATGTACATGGTTTATTCAATTTTAATATTGTTTACCGTTTTTTTTATTTTTAAAAGTAGATGGATTATCTTTTTTAATTGAAAATTGATATTTTGTGAGTGATCAATTTATTAAGATGACAATTATTTATCCTGAAATAATTCAAGTGAAAAAATAGCAAACATGGCCACAAAATTATTCTCCTAGCCAGGTAGAAGACCATAAAAAAATAATATTGTCCGACAATTATCTACCTTGACCCAATTACATAATAATTCAAGGGTATAATTTTAAAGAAGTTTTTTATAGAGTTTTGATCCAAACACAAGATGAGGTGGGAAACAATAAACCAAACACTTGACAAAAATAAGTCATGCACTACTAATCTCTACATTATTAATCCCTGCGTTACTAATTCATGAGTTATTAATTTTTATATCAAACGACCCCTTATATCATAATATAAAATATGTAATATATGCATATTTTATAAATTAAATAGCTCGAAAATAATTATAATTTATTATTAAAAGGGGAAGTCCTAATTTTCAAGGTAGTTTTTATCATATGGAGTGTATACACGTGTTGATAAACTAGATAGTTAAAGGGTATATTTATGCAAATTTTGCTGTTAGTGCTCGTTTAATATGCAAACTAATATTGTGGCATTATAGTCCTGAAATGATCATCTGTACACTAATTTATCTCCCATAGAAAATGAGATAAAATAATTTTAAGTGTGATGATATACAATGAGATATTCAAAAATCAGTTTGGAATTAGAACCATACTTATGTTTGGTTGACTATATAAAATTATATTGTTACACACCTTTGTATTTGTAAAATAAAGCAAACTTCATAATGAATGAATTCGAGTTTGGTGAAAAATAATAATAATTTGAGTATACATTATTGGGATTATGGGCTTCAACAGTGTTGGGCCATAATAACTAAAGCATATGGATTAGTAGTAGTACTTCTACGCAAAGTACTCAATAATTACAGAATTTTTGGCTAGTTGTCCTTTTGGGACAATTATTTAGTAAATGATTGTTCGTTTTTGTAACTTAAAAACATTTTAGATCACAATTTAAAGAATCTTTTGAACAATTTGAATTTTTTTATGAGAAACCTTAGGCCAATGCTTAAAACTTTGTAAGGTATCACAATATTTGTTTTATTTGTAATATTGAATATAATATGATCAAATATTATATCCAAATCTAACGTCGTCAACTCATGTTATGCATGGTAATTCAGCAAGGGATATTGTTGCAAGACTTTGTAAATAAAGCCAAAATCTAAATAGTGATTTGAGAAATGTGAATTTGCATAAATCACACCAATAATTAAGACATCGTGGTCAACTTTATTTATGAAAAAATTAGATAGAGGTTGAAAATCAATATTAAAGAAAAAGTAACACGTTGTAGCCACGCCAATATTTGAAAATGAAGTTCAATTCCTAGTAGAGTATGAATATTGTTTGAGGATATATTTAACCAAACATGGTAATATTATGAAGTCCAAGTTGTGGATTTTATTATAGATTTAAAGTCCATTGACTTTTTGAGAAGCTGCCTGCGTCATTATTTTTTCTATAATTAGGAGCATCGACTCTTTCTCACAATATATGCTCTGACCTACATATCACTGATTAATTGGTTGTATTCATGTGCAAATCCGTGGCATTCACTTTGTTTTTTTTTTCCTTTTCAGGGTCTGATGTCCATATTAGAGTTCGATTAAATTTGTGGCATTTAATTTATTTTTGTTTATTAATGGATGAGTGTAGGGTTCGAAAGCGATTAGGGCGTGCAAATCAAGACGACGATAAATTAGATGACAAAAAACGTATACTAAAAACATAGTATTATTATATGAAAGCTAATATAAAAGAAAAATATTAAAATGGTAGAGTGAATAAATCTCCCCATAAATAAAACTCTTAATTGTCTACGTTGTGAATGATATTGTGTTATGCTATGAGAATATAAATCTTCAATTTATAGATCTCCAATTTTTTCATCTAAGGAAAGAAGAAACCAAATATGAAAGAGAATTATATTTTCCTTTCAGGAAAAGTAAAAGTAATTATGGTAATGACTATTATTCAAATAGAAGAGAATTATATTTTCCTTGAAAATACCTACTATTAATATATAACTAAATATTAGCTTAGTTATATAATTTTGAGAAAATTTTACATATAGCAAATAAAAAATTGCTAATTGTATGCTATAGCAAACTTTGTAAAATTGCAGTCCGTAGCAAAATTATAGTTTGCTATGGACTTGTCTTTCTGTATATTCGCTTGTCATTTTATTTTATTTTATACATTTTGATAGTTTAAAAAAGAAAAGGGCGTTAATTTCGGTTAGAAAAAAAAGGAAAAAAATCACTGAAGTCACGCATGTTCTGTTCCATTCGAATTCCCTTCCTTCTTCGTCGTCTTCAACAGTAAGAACTCCATTGTAACTCAATTCA
>JAJOOO010005364.1:0-18823 GCA_029582685.1 Solanum piurae | reverse complement strand
ATTTATATGCGGTTTCAATTAGTTAAATATTAAATAGATTTTGAGTTTGGACTCTCTTTAATTTTAAATTTTAATATTATATTATATTTTTTTAATTATTTTTATTTGGCCCACGGGCCAGCCCTACCTATATTTCTCAAGCCCCACAAATCGGCAGGTTTATTCAGGCCGGGCTAAAAAGCCCTTTTCTTAAATGGGCTTCAAAAATCTTAGTCCAACCCAATTAAATCCCGAGTTAGGCCAGGCCGGCCCAACGGGCCTAGCCCATATTGACGGCTCTAGTGTGAACTGGTGTTTATATTTATGTATCAGAAGATATCATTATAAATAGCATGATTTTTCTTTTCATTTTTCAGTCAATGAAATATGTTATAAAAAAGGTACCAAGACATGCCTTAAGGTTTGGTGCCCATTATAACACAAATTTCTTGGAGGAGTTTAAGAAATCTATAGGGGTTGATGTTATTGAACTCTTCAGAGCTACACTTTTTGGACCATATTTAGACATTCCTAAATGCAATTTTCAGGGTCAAATCACTAAATGTTTGTTGTTGTTAGAGTTGGAATAGAACAACTCAAAGGTGTTGCATATTAGACATGCTAACGGGAGTATCTTGAATTTGCCTTAATAACTGGCCTCAAATGTAAAGGCAACACCAAAGACTTTGCATACCCAGAATCTACTCCATGTAGGTTATTTCAAAAATACTTTCCTGGTGCAGTTAATAGTATAAGCAAGAATCTTCTGGTCCAACGATTTCTGATGGGGAACTGGGAGAACAATCAGGATGCACTTCAGATGGCTATCCTGAACTTTGTCCATACATTCATTTTATCTCAAACTGGTGATTCTTCAATATCTATTAATGAATTCTTAATGGTAGCTATCGAGTATATCCTTGGGGCCAGATTGCATTCTCAAAGCTGATGATTTCACTTCGACAAAATTTCAATCTTAACAAACAAATGTATCGTTTATATGGAATGCCTTATGCACTTAACGTATGGACCTACGAATGTGAATCCCAAGTAAATCCAAATATTGTTGTCAAAGAACGGGATGTCATCCCTAGAATTTTCAATTAGAGGGTTGTGGCTGTAAAGCCAAAGTTTGAAATGCTTATGTGTAGCATTTTTCAAGAGGTAACATTGAATCCCATTTTATATTACATAATTAAGTATATAGTTGTAAGGTTGCAAGTTTTTCTTGATATACCATTTTTTTCTATGTTAGGATACATAATTATGTGTCTTAATATTTAAATATTTTGTTATTTCAGAATGCATGTTCAAACATTGTTTCAACATCGGAGAAACTCGCAACTATTGATTTACCTGAAGATGAACATGCTCCTCCTTTTTCACTCCCACAACATCTGTCAATCCCAAGGTAGTACAACCGAAAGACATTTTGATTTCGATGATTTCTCCAGAAGACCTCCCGAACAGTTGTTAAGGAGATCATCTAAAGTGTCTGATACATCATCTCCACCACCACCAAAAAGAAGAAAGAAAGGTGATACACCTAAAACAAAGATGTCAGAACCTAGTCAGCCAGATTGGTCCAATATGTCATTAAATCAGCCATTTTCTATTTCAGATGAGTCTCCGACCCTGGCTGCTAATGTACACGTTTCTGCACATACTTAAAATGTCAACTATGTAATTCCAGATATTGATTTTATTATTTTTTCTGTATATTGGCTCTAAATGTAGTTGTCGTTTTATAATTTTTTGATAGGTTGACAAAAAATTAGAGAAACTTGAAATATTGATAAAGGAAAACCACTCGTAGTTGATGCAATCTCGACACAGGGAAGACAACCAGCCTCTAAAGGTAATAGACTATATATATATATATATTTCATTTTTTGTGGTTTAAGTTTCATATAGGTCGTTATGTTATTAATTTCATTAATGAAGGATGTTGTCGGTAAACCTATGACGTGCACGGTTGAAGTTTCCAAAAAAGAAGGCAATGTTGATCCTCAATCAAGCACATTTCATTTTGATAAACAACCATCTTCACCAATACGGATTGATCTTGCTGATGTGGTTGGTGTATCTGCTGATGAGCTTGGTGTGTCTGTTAATGAGGGTGAACATCATGTTCATGTTACTGCCGATGAATGTATCTGATACATTATTTGTAATTGTCTTTACACCTCATACATTAAGTTTGTATCAAGAATCAAAATCATATGTATCAGCACACATAAGTCAGGTCTATATAGTTAAGGTGACTATATTGATAAAGATGTAATTAGTTGGGATAAAATGTAATTTAGATCTTACACTATGAGATTCCTTTAATTTATACATATTTGGAAAAATACCTTAAATACACAACTTTATGTTTCTTATTGTCTATTTTTTTCTACCTTTTAAATTTATACAATATAGTCACCTTAACTATATAGACTTGACTTATGTGTGCTGATACATATGATTTTGATTCTTGATAAAAACTTAATGTATGAGGTGTAAAGACAATTACAAATAATGTATCATATACATACCTTTCCAGTAACATGAACTTGATGTTCACCCTCATTAACAGATACACCAAGCTCATTAGCAGATACACCAACCGCATCAGCAAGATCAATCCATATTGGTGAAGATGATTGTTTATCAAACTGAAATGTGCTTGATTGAGGATCAACATTGCCTTCTTTTTCGAAAAATCAACCGTGCACATCATAGGTTTACCGGCAACATACTTCATTAATGAAATTAATAGCATAACGACCTATGAAACTTAGACCACAAAAAATGAAATATATATATATATATATATAGTCTATTACCTTTAGAGGTTGGTTGTCTTCCCTGTGTCGAGATTACATCAAATGTGAGTGGTTTTTCTTTATCAATATTTCAAGTTTCTCTAATTTCTTGTCAACCTATCAAAAAATTATAAAAAGACAACTACATTTAGAGTCAATATACAGGAAAAAATAAATCAAAATCATTACTTACGTAATTCTTCAAATAATCTATCAGTTCTTCAATATCTGGAATTACATAGTTGACATTTTGAGCATCTGCAGAAACATGTACATTAGCAGCCGGGGCCGGAGACTCATCTAGAATAGAAAATGGCTGATTTAATGACACATTGGACTGATCTGACTGAGTTCTGACATCTTTGTTATCACCTTTCTTTCTTCTTTTTGGTGGTGGTGGAGATGATGTATCAGATACTTTAGAGGATCTCCTTAACAACTGTTCGGGAGGTCTTGTGGAGAAATTATCGAAATCAGAAATGTCTTTCAGTTGTACTACCTTGGGATTGACAGATGTTGTGGGGGGGTGAAGAAGGAAGAGCATGTTCATCTTCAGGTAAATCAATAGCTGCAAGTTCCTCCGGTGTTGGAACAATGTTTGAACATGCATTCTGGAATAACAAAATATTTAAATATTAAGACACATAATTATGTATCCTAATATAGAAAAAAATTTGATATTAACAAGAAAACTTGCAACCTTACAACTATATACTTAATTATGTATGAAATGTAATATAAAATGGGATTCAATGTTACCTCTTGAAAAATGCTAGACATAAGCATTTCAAACTTTAGCTTTACAGCCACAACCCTCTAATTGAAAATTCTAGGGATGACATCTCGTTCTTTGACAGCAATATCTGGATTTACTTGGGATACACATTCGTAGGTCCATACGTTAAGTGCATAAGGTATTCCATATAAATGATACATCTGTTTGTTAAGATTGAAATTATGTCGGAGTGAAATCATCAGCTTTGAAAATGCAATCTGGCCCCAAGAATATACTCGATAGCTACCATCTTCAACCTTTAAGAATTCATTAATAGATATTGAAGAATCACCAGTTTGAGACAAAATGAATGTATGGACAAAGTACAGGATAGCCATCTGAAATGCATCCTGATTGTTCTCCCAGTTGCCCATCAAAAATCGTTGGACCAGAAGATTCTTGCTTATACTATTAACTGCATCAAGAAAGTATTTTTGGAATAACCTACAGGGAGTAGATACTGGGTATGCAAAGTCTTTGGTATTGCTTTTACATTTGAGACCAGTTATTAAGGCAAATTCTTTGATACCAAAATTCAAGATACTCCCGTTAGCATGTCTAATATGCAACACTTTTGAGTTGTTCTGTTCCAACTCTAACAACAACAAACATTTAGTGATTTGACCCTGAAAATTGCATTTAGGGATGTCTAAATATGGTCCAAAAATTGTAGCTCTGAACAGTTCAATAACATCAACCCCTATAGACTTCTTAAACTCCTCCAAGAAATTTGTGTTATAAGGGGCACCAAACCTTAAGTCATGTATTGGTACATTTTTTATAACATATTTCATTGATTGCAAAATGAAAAGTAAAATCATACTATTTATAATGATATCTTCTGATACATAAATAAAAATACCAGTTCACACTAAACAATAATTGACTAACAGTAACAGTTACACTTTACTACCACTAACAGTAAATGATTCATAATAAAAACTGTTTGATACATAAATAAAATACATATTACCAAGCTTCAAATGACTGATACATTAAATGGTAGTTGAACTTATTATATAGGCAAAAATACTTATTACCCCCCTGAACTTGAAGCTTTTTATACGGTGTACACCTAAACTAAATTTTGTTTTAATTACCCCCCTAACTTGTTTATTCCTCCGTCGCGTACACCTTTTTCGTCCACCTGCTCCTATTGGGACTACACGCACGCGACAGCTGGCAAAAGTGGTGATGTGGATTTCCACCTGGATAAATAATAGCCACCTAGATAAATTAATATTGCAAAAAATAAATTTCTTAAATTTAAAATTCATTGTTTAAAAGTTATTTTTGAATAAGGGCTGATTTCGCGGAACTTCTTCTGGATTTGGGTTTTTCTAGACGTGAAGTTGGTCGATTAAATTTCAAATTTGTCTGAAATTCTTACCAAGTAAGTGTTCATCTTTGTTTCCTTTACTTTTCATTTACATTTTGCCCTATTTTTCGTTTAAAATATGCCAAATATTAAAGAAAAATTGAGATTTTACGTTTTTTTTACTGTTGTAGCTTTGTGATGTGGCAAAAAATCACTTCCTCACACGCCTAGTAGAGTGTGTTGTCAATTTCTACGCCAGGTGGACAAAAAAGGTGTACGCGACGGAGGAATAAACAAGTTCGAGGGGGTAATTAAAACGGAATTTAGTTTAGATGTACACCGTATAAAAAGCTTCAAGTTCAGGGGGCTAAAGAGTACTTTTGCCTATTATATAACTTGATACATTACAATACAAATCATATGACTACCACTAATAGTAAGTGATTTATAAATATAAAATGTTTGATATATAAATAGTATATGTTTGCTACACGAATAAAATACAGAATACAAAAGGATGACTTGTCTGATACATTAACCATTGTTTTGTTAAATTTCTCCAACATTTTTTTCATATTGGGGTTTTATATGTATCATTTTTTTCAATACTAAATTAAAACAAGGATTTTATATGTGTCGACAATGTACAAATAAGTAGGTATCAAACTAAGATTGAGGTTTTATATGTATCATTTTTTATCCCAATAAACAATATAACATAACACTGCTTGTCGTTTTGATTTGCAAATGCATAAATCCATTTGTTAACTTCTCGCAATGGGTCAGCAATGGTCTGTTTTCTTCCCCTTTTTTGGATTTTTTTTTTCAACATTTGGTATAGACTATTCTGGCACCTCTTTGTTCAACTGTTTCCTCATGTTTAATGGGTTATGCAAAGTTTTCGATCTATTTTCGGCACAATTTTCATCGTCAGAATCGTATACTGATCGATTAGTACTAGAAGGATTTGATGTAGGATCTAAATCCATATGTATCAAGAAGAAAAACTGAAAAAATAAAATAAAAAGTTAAGGAAGAAGATGAAAATTGATATGACAAACGTTTGAAAGGAGAGAGAACGGAGAAGAAGTTTGAAACTGGTTGAACGGAGAGAAAATTATTGAAAATCAATTTTGGATATTGATTTGTAACTGATAAGTTTTTGGAGTGAATTTAGGGAGAAAAAAAAGGAGTGAAATAGGGAGTGGTGAATATGGGTTGTAGAAGTGATTTACGTATTTGGAAGTTTTGATATTTAGGAGAAAGAAGGGGTTTAAGTAATATTTTAAAAAGGTAGGGAAAAATAGACAATAAGGAACTTAAAGTTGTGTATTTAAGGTATTTTTCCGAATATTTATATATAATACTAAATTTTTCTACACAAATAATAGTATTATACATGATCTTTTTATCCCCTAACCATTGCATAGGCACAGTGGTTGCTGACAGTCATACCTTACAATGGCATCCAGTTTAGGATTCTCAAGCAGAATTCTTTAAGCAATCTGATACAGTTGTAACTAGATGTTTGCGATGAGAGGCTCAAGAGTCAATTGATCACTCTCTCTCTGAGTCTCTGCCTTCAGTTTAAAAGAGAGAGGATGGAGAAGATATCGTGCTAAACGGCTCAAGGGATCCTGTAAACCTTCCATCTCATAGTGCCCAAACCGCCAATCTCTTTTTATATAAGGTCTCCATATGGGCTCATCAAGGCCTCCTGGGAAAAAACAGATAATCAGCAACAACAGGCAATTTATAATACTGCAAAAAAAGAGAGGGTGGAATCACTGTGTAAACAGAGTTTTTACACTACTTATCATTGATGTCCGAAAGAAAGAATATGTTCCCTCAAGCAGGTGCCATGCTTATGGTAGTATGCTAAGCTATTAAGGCAATTAAAATGACAATTTCCCTAAGCTAACCTCATTCACCAACCACAGCAAAAAGGCTAGAGAAGGTCAAGGACGGGATTAAATCACGAGGAAAGCCATTTTGTCTGGTAGAATGCTCTTCAGCAAGAGTACAATATCATGTGAGAGTTATTTATGGCTAGACCAACAGACAAATGGATAACTACAGAGCAGTGGAACCAAATTGGCATCTGGAACAATCCATCAAGCCGTAACTTCTTTTAGATTCAAAATTGCAGTATTTCAACTCTAGATCTAAATCTGGCCCAAGTACAACCTTATCAATCTATCCAAGGGGAAATGGATCGAAGTTTTGATTACAATCTTCAATTATCTGAAACCTGTTTCAGGCCAAAACTAGGCTTGACAATCATGTATTACCTGCATACATTAAGCCATATTTATTCACTGATCGATAGAATGGTCTCCTTTTTCCTTCTTTAGCAGCAGTTTGGAGCTCACCCCACACCTGTTCCCTGTCTTCCCGCGTTATTTTTCCAGATTCCACAACCTGAAAATCAAGATGTCAGCAAAATTATCAAGAAGAATAAGAAGAGATATCAGAAAGAAGGATGCCTTTGAAAACAAATTGTATGAAGGGCGAGGAATCCGAGCGAGATCATTGGCACGATCAACTGCTACAAGCCCAAACTTGGGACCATACCCATCTGCCCACTCCCAGTTATCAGAGATCGTCCAAAACAAGTAACCAAGTACACGAACACCCTGTATATATTATAAATATATGCAAGTACACATTACCATTCAAATAAAACTGGTGAATTTTTGGATATATTTATGGAATAAAGTCCCAAGAGAAAAAACCAGCATCATGGCGGCATAAGTTGCAAGTAGATGTTCCAACAAGTATGGTTGTCTAATCAAGTCCGTTCCATCAGAAACACCATTTTCAGTTATTATAAAGGGAAGATTAAGATGTTTGTATCTTTCATCAAATTGCAGCAACACACGGAACAAGCCATCAGGATACACACCACGCCCAGATTCGCTGTACTCATCTGTCTCCACTAGTTTCAATCCTGCACCACAAATGACTTCCTGCTCAAGTCAAAGAAGTGTGGGGTTTAATGTTAAAAGATGAGGCAATGGAAAAGCGGAACAAGAGTTTTTCTATTTGAACTTTTTCTAGACACTCCAATACCTGTCCATAGTAATTGATCCCAATGTAATCCATTTTGTCAGAAATACAATCCAGAAAAGGAAACAGGGTCATGGAATTGGCGACGGAAACAGCAGCGACGTCAAACAGTCCATATGGACGCATAAATGAGACATGGTGAGCTACTCCAACAATGGCACTCCCTGGTTTGCTGAGTAACACAAGTCCAGAACAATTAAAATAAATCAAGACAGATGAAGGACAAAAATAAACTCAAAATAGAATGAAAATTAGTATTAAATTAAAATGTTTCAAATGCTCACATGGATAAGGGGCACTGCTAACTGAAGTTCAACTATGCTGAAATAGGAGTCAGTTTCCTAACAAAGTACCAAGATGTAGATGAAGAAGCGAGACTGCAGCTTTAGAAAGCATGTTGTTGCAACTCTAGGTATTCAAAAAACTCCAAGTTTCCCTGTGGTTTTCTTTTGGAAGGTATGGACCGACATGGTTTGTAACAAGCTATTACTTGAAGTAGGATGATATTACTTTCAAGATAGAATATGCAACCTTGTCTATCCACTTGCTAATCACACATTTGTTACAAAAATGTCACATTCCTTCAAATTTGAGGACTTAGTTGCAGAATTCTCTGTCACGAAAATACATCACCTAAAGACATTCCTAAAATTTGAACTGATGTTGCACCAACACTTGAGTAGTTCACTATTTCAGTTCTCAAACTCAAGACTCCTGCCAAACGCTCTTTTAGATCATATTCACTTTTAGCCTTTTCTCACATTTTTGAAGGCTCAGCACATATTTTTTTGTCTTCTCATTTCGATTGTTGTGAGTAAATGCTTGTAGAACTGTCATTGCACTGAATGGAATACTTATTTGCTAAACTGTTCTTTTCATTAAATATTTATAATTGCTTGAAGAGTCATTTTTACTTTTCTTTTATTTTAATCATGTTGTATGTGCCAGCTTGCGCACACCTCGATTGGTCACATTAGGTGCCTGCTACCTCCTACCATACTGGGCAACTCTGTTCACCAAGGCTTGGACAAATGGGAAGAAATCACCTAATGTTTCTACCTCCGCTAGGATTTGAACCTGAGACCTCATGGTTCCCAACCCACTTCATTGATTACTAGGACACACTCTTGGGTGCTAGGTCTATACTTTATTTCTTTTATAAACATAGTGTACAGGCCAGTTTTCTCGCACCTTGACTAATTCCACGGAGTACCTTCCACCTCCCACCAATAACAAATGCCAGGTTACTATATCCACTGAGGCTAGATCAGATAGGAATATATTACCTAGTATTTTTTTTTGTTCTGAGACCTTATGGTTTTCAACTCACTTCATTGACCACTAGGCTACATCCTTGATGCTGGTTTTTACTTTCTATTAATGAGCTTTTAGCTGGCTCTTTTTCTATTGTTGAAATTATTGGCCATGATAGTAGTTAGCTTGTGGGATTGCACTGGGTCTGTTGTTGGTAATAGTTAGCCTCATATTGGTGAGTATGGTTTCTGTCCTACATTGCCATTTGGACAGTGTAGCCATGTCAGTGTTTAACATTAGATGGCTTGAATATTCATATTGGCAAATACTCGCCAGCATATCCTTAACCAAGACATTATGGATTCCGCCTCCACACTCGCCCGCAAATTATATTGACTTAGTTTCTTCCTAGGCCCTACTACCCCAAGGCATGAGGGATATCTCATAACTAGTATATGGAGTTCTTTAACATTGTAGTGTAGTACACGCCTCAATGACCTCTTTCCAATCTTACAAAATTCTCTTTTTCTTTTATCAGTCCAATTTCACAATAATTCCTCTGGAAGAGAAAATAGTAATAGTAGCAACAAACTAGAAAGCAGTAGGAAGAAAATTAATCAAATAACAAACTTGCGGTCTTCAAAATGCCTTCAAACATGATGGAGAAATGAAAATCTCATTGTACCATGGAAAGAAAAGAGAAAAGTACAAGGAGTAGCTGGAAACCTCTTTTCATGAATATAATCATATGCCTTTGTATGCGCAATTGCTATCCAGTTCATGGTCTGATTGAAGACACCTGTAGGTAAAGCAGAAGTAGCAACCTCCAGCATATCAGGATTACCACCGGGCCAGGCACCAGCACAGTAAGTGAGCATACAAAAGACATGAGGCTCATTAAAGGTAACCCAATAGTCCACTATATCTGCAACAGAGTCAACAACAAGCCTGTACGAAAACATATCCATTTGTTCATGGGAGAGTAGCACTTACAAGTATATTACAGTGATAAAAGGTGAAATGCATAAAATTGTGCTGCTTGACAAAGTGCTATACATATATGTGTTCAAAATTGCTACTAAACGATACATATATTGAGATAGTTGATTGGCAGACTAAGGGAATAGAAGTAAAGGAAAAGTATCAAGTATTTATAGTTTAAGCTATGCTGCTGGGATAATTATCTGATACATATAAACCCGACCATGGAGATCTAAAGTTTACAGTAGCCAAACCTGGTAAATTCCATGAAGTAGTCAACTGTCTTCTCCAGTTTCCATCCTCCATATTCTCCTACCCACGGTGGTAGAGAGTGATGAAACAATGTCAACATGACCTTCATCCCATAGGATCGGACTCTATTAATGATCCATTTATATCGCTCCAATGCCGCAAAATTGACCTATAGAATACATCAAGTAACTTAATACACCATCGGAGTATTTGAAGCATATTCAACATGTTACTTTGGTGAGAATTGAAACAGGGAAGAGAAGATTGAGAGAAAAATAGTTTGATTATTCCCTTAAGCTATTGAAGTTTAAAATTTGAATAGTGTATCTGCATCTTTTCTTTTTTATTTATTGTCGTTGTTCTAGTGAAATTTACATGTTCTAAGAAAGGAAAATTACATAATTGCAGGAAGTAAATCAAGTCAATTGATCCTAAGCTATATTTACAAGAACCTAGTAATATTCATAAAATTCTAATGCTCCCCCTCAAGCTGGAAGCAAATCAAGTCAATTGATCCTACACTATATTTACAAGATCCTAGTATACACTCCTCCACAAGCTGGTGCACACAAATTATATATACCAAGTTTGCTACATCTATAACTTGTTATAGGACCAGCAAGGGCCTTGGTGAATATATATGTGAGCTAATCAATTAACTTCACAAACTTTGTGACAATGTCTCCTGAGTGTATCTTTTCTCTAACGAAATGACAATCAATTTGTATGTGCAATATGAATGTCAAGCCCCAAATCTGGGTAAGGCAAAACGACACTCAGTGCCTTTAACTTTGATACCATAACTTGATCGAGCAAACCAACTCTACTTGAACATATTCAAGGCATATATGCAATCGATATGAAACAATGACCTCAACTAACATGAGAAAATACTTCATTTATACATATAGAAGTCATTAGTACAAAATACTAAATCAGTGGGCCTCATAGGAAAAACCGGAGACTTAAGTCAAAGTACATGAACATAACCTGAACATACTAGTCTATGAAGCTTCTGCTACATGACAGAAACTGAAAAAATGTCGGGACAAGGCCCTGGCATACCCAAAAAATCTATATGCCTAACACGAAACATGATAAGGCCCCAACTGGTAGTGGCGCTCACCATCTATAACTGAAAGTTTAAGAGAAAAGCCTATCAATAGGGCATGTCACCATGAATGTTTGTACCTACAGTGTGAGTGTAGAGCCCTCGACAAAAGGGATGTGAATACATATGAAAAGGACGTGTATGATAAGGCACACAGAATAATAAGGTACATAATGAAGCTCATACAAGAGGAACATGGAAACATAATATGTTGATAGCCTGAACAAGCTAGGAAACACCATACCTTTAGGGGTGGCCCAGTGGTTTGGGCTTGGGATTTCCATGTAGGAGGTCTCAAGTTCGAAACCCCTTGTTAGCTAAAGCAAAGAGTTTTACCTTCCGGGTTGAGCCTGTCACAATGGACTTGCCTAGTGCAGGTTACCTCTCATGTGTGGTTTGCGAGCTATTGCATAGGAGGGGTTTTACCCTGTGCGCACCCAAAGGGTAGCGGCTGCAAGTTTCCCTCGTCATCAAAAGAAAAAAAAAGCTAGGAAACATCATGTGAATCATATTACTACAATATTCTTATTCTTGGATTATTATGCTCACATCTTTTGGGTCGTTATACACTTGCATTCTGGGATCATTGCACATTAGCATTCTTCTTTTAGTCTTTGGGAGTAGTATACATGTCCCATCGTTGGACATGAACATGGAATGTGTGAGGGAACGTTTCTTTAAAACAAGAATTTATAATTAAGAAAAAGAAAACTTTACATAAATATATTTTTACATAAGGGAGTCACCTAAATGCCGACCTTCATACATTACATCATGTGTACGACATGGCGCCCAATCTTTGACCCAAATGGAATGGGCCATCTTACCACAATGTCATGTGGACCGACATGACATGAGTTAATCATGAATAGATCCCATTTAGGGAATATCTCAATTTGATCACGATGCGGTGGGACTATCCCAACATCTTATCAAGTTGCGACAGGACCTTATCTTTTATCCGCTAGTCTTTAGAAGCTTCTGGAATGTTCCATTTGTATGGCCTTAGATCCTTATTGATGAGATATTGTCTTATTAGGTTGCCATAGGACTTTATCTTTATTGTCTTATTAGGTTGTGATAGGACTTTATCCTTATCATCTTATTCAGTTGTGATGGAACTTTATCCTTATCATCTCATTAGGTTGCGATAGAACTTTATCCTTATCATCTCATTAGATTGCAATTGGACTTTATCATTATCATGTCAACAGAAAACTATAGCTGACATGTGGACAGCTGACGGGTGGAGCTTGAATTTTACAAGACATTCCAATGATTGGGAGGTTCAAAGAGTGGCTGATTTCCTCAGCAAACCTGATCAATTTCCTAGGGTTCAAGCTGGTGAAGATCATTTATGGTGGCAGGGCAACTCCAAAGGCATTTTTAAGGTCAATGTTGCCTGTAAAATAATGAACCAGTCCAACCACGAGATAGCAAACTGGCCATGGAAGCAGATTTGGAGGATAAAAGTTCCCCACAAGGTATCAATTTTTGTATGGTTACTAGGGAAGGAAGGCCACTTTAACAGTGGACAACTTGATGAGCAGAGGTATGACATTGTGCTCAAGATGCTTCCTGTGTAAAGAAACAGAAACAACTGAGCCAGTCAACCATCTATTTCTGCATTGTCCATACACAACTCATTTGTGGAGAATCATCCTAAACCTTAAAGGGTATAGCATGGACAATGCCAGGCAAGATAACAGAGGCTCTTAGCAGCGGGGGGGGGGGGGGAGGTGTTCACATGCTAAGGATAGGAGTAGGTGGAGAATTGTCCCAGCTTGTATCTGGTGGACAATTTGGAAGGAGAGGAATTCCAGATGTTTTGAGAGCTTAGAGAATGATGTGCAGAAGATCAAGTTGAACTTCATCTTACTGCTATGTTTTGGTGTAATCAGATTTACTCTATGATATTGTGTCTGCATTGATGTTCTAGATTCTTTATAGCTAGAGAGGAAAGACACTAGAGCTGTATTGTAAATATGGTTTCAGTACTACCCAAGTACGGTTCAGTGTTATCAAAGGCGAAAAGCGCAAAAAAGCTCTAAGGTCTGTTGGGGCTTTAATCGCAAAGTGCAAATAAAGCGTGGACTTTAATGAAAAAGGCGCAAAGGGAGAAGAAAAATACAAATATGCATGTGCAAATATGAATGACAAATAATTATAAACACGAATGACAAATGTATGACCAAAGAAATTGAAAAAAAATTATGATAAAGTAAAATATCAATTGTTTAGTGTCACTTCTTCAGAAGAGGTTCATTGGCAAGTAAAAGTTTACCTTAGAACCTTGATGACGACACTGAAGCGCACATAAAGCAAGGCGAAGCGCACAACAAGTTTTGAGCCTCGCTTCAGGGCTTAAGTGAGCTTAAAGCGCGCCTTTGACTACACTGGTACTGTTTTGATCCTTGATATGATACAAAGTTACTGATTTCAAAAAAAAGATTGTGATAGGACTTTATGCTTATCGTCTCATTAGGTTGCGATAGGACTTTGTCCTTATCGTCTCATTAGGTTGCGATAGGACTTTATCCTTATCGTCTTATTAGGTTGTGATAAAACTTTATCATTGTCATCTCTTTAGATCGCAATAGGAATTTATTTGTATCATCTCATTAGGTTGCGATATGACTTCATTCTTATCATCTCATTAGATTGCGATAGGATTTTATTCTTATCGTCTGATTAGGCTGCAATAAGACTTCATTCTTACTGTCACATTACAAAATCATGGTATGAATATATCTCATATTGTTGGCAAACTTGGCCCTTCTCATAACATATGGCACACTTGGCCATTTCGTAAATCATCATAGGCTCATTAGCCTTTATTTTTTGTACTTTTAGCATCATTTAGTAAATCATTGTGAGAGTAAGGAACATTCAAAAGCATCATGTAAGTATTTAAGGAAATCAAAAGCTTCATCATTTCATCGTTAGCATAATTATCATAAAGAGCACTTTTAGACGCTTATGGAATATCAACCCTTCTTGAAACATATTATAGGGGAAGTACTTATCATAGAGTACTCAGGAGTTTAGAATTCTAGATAGTATTATCCTGTAAAAGACATATGGTCTTAGGAAGATAGCTTAAACTCTCAGGCTTTACTTCATTAGAATAGTCACAGTAAGGTAATTTAACTTTCTCACCAACCTCCTGTATCTTACAAGATCACCAAGAGGCTCCCTTGACTGACATCCTAAAATCTAATTATAAGTAATAAATTAAGGTTCTATTTTAACATAGACCTAGTAAAAGCTCAATCTTGGAATCTATTGGAGTATCAATACTCTTAAAGTCTATTATTCTTGTTTCCTCAAGAATATCAAGAGTGTAGTTCCTCTGTGCAATGAAAATTCATAATGATGCTTTGGCAACCTCAACATCAAGTATTACCTCAATCGCCCAAGGTTATTGGTCTGAAAGTGTTGACAAAGGTCATGGTGCAATTTGGAAATTCCTTTTTCACCATTATCTATGATGACTGTATCATCAACATACACCACCAAATACAGGCACAAATATGGAGGGCAATGATATTAGAACATAGAATGACCAGCGTCATCGCAAATCCTATCAAATTCTTTAATAACTATGTTGAATTAGCTAGATCATGCTCGATGAGACTGCTTTAGACCGTGAAGTGATCATCATAGCCTACATACAGTGTTACTAGACTCTCCTTGAATAACAAACATCAATGGTTGCTCCATATAAACTTTTATCTTCTTGATCCTCATGAAGAAAGACATTATTTTATACATTTTACTTGAAAAAAAAAGAGTCATTTTTAATGTCCAACTAGTGAAATGACCAATGACGAACAACAACCATAGACAAAAAAAGATGGTTGAAGCAATCCACGTGACAGAAAGTATTGTCATCGTCAAGTCTAAAAATATGTGTAGTACCTTTGGCACCCAATCATGCCTTGAGCTAATCAATCTATCCATCAAGGCCAATATTCACTATCCATTGTGTATACTATCAACAACAGATAATAGATTTTCGAGAGATAGAGGAACAAGCTCACAAATATATCTAGAGTGTAAAGCAAACATCTCCTCAGTCATAACTTGTTATGGCCTAGAGGAGAACGAGCTTCACTTGTAATCGTTGGAATAGAAACAAATGACAGTGATGATACAAGGTATAACTAGCTAGTGAGAAACGATGATAACTCAAATAGGTATAATTAGGATTACAAGTAGAAGGATGCCTTTCCAAGTGGAAGTAGGAGGACTTTGTGGAGACAATTAGCAACCAACAAGGAATTGAGTGTCAGGTATGAATCGTTTGGACCGGATGAAGCGGGAAGATGATAA
The DNA here is from genome assembly GCA_029582685.1 of Solanum piurae. Classification (NCBI taxonomy): domain Eukaryota; kingdom Viridiplantae; phylum Streptophyta; class Magnoliopsida; order Solanales; family Solanaceae; genus Solanum; species Solanum piurae. Next base: position 2,939 of record JAJOOO010005364.1, on the reverse strand, counting down.
TTATAAGTAAAGAGTGGTGGAGTAGTAAAAGGTAGAGCTATAGGAGATAGAGTTGTGGGGGGAAATGAAGGAGCTAGACAGACAAAATCCCCAAAAGATGCCCCCAAGGCCTAGCTCAAGTGGCAAAAGGTGGAGGATTTGTGGCTTAGGTCGCAGGTTCAAACCCCACACCATGCAAAGCTAAACCCGATATTTAGGTGGAGAAGGGTAGAGGGGCGGGCCCATTATCCACCGAGTTTAGAAGGCTGTGATTGGTCCAAAGGGCGGGTCACAAACAGATTTCTTAGTTATAAAAAAAAAATCCCCAAAAGACGGAATTGGTAAACTCTCAGAAATATATACATGTTTAGAAAAAGAGGGTGCAAACTACAATGTAGGATTGATTGTGTACCATATTGTACAATAAACAGTAAATTTACCAAAATACCCTTCATTGTTGTAATGTTAGATTTATCAAAAAATACTAAAGATAATTTGAGACTGCTTTCATTTCCTAATTTATCACCAATTATGCCTTGTAAATATTTTAAGCTATTGAAGTCACGCAACTCCTAATGAAATTAATAAAAAAAATTAAATGGTAAACCAAATCAGCAAAAAAAATGTTTTTGCATAAAGGAAACAAAGATGGATGATGATAAAAGGGATAGCAATAAACAAACCAAAAATCTAAGGTGGAGATGTCTAATAGGTAAAGAGTGGAGTTAAGTAAAATAATAGGGTTAAAAAAATAAATGTGATTACGAAATAACAAGAGTACAGTGAGAAAGAGAAATAACAAAGCTATGCCACCACATTATTTGTTAGTGACATAAAATGGGTCTTTTTATCGTTACATAGCAACATATTTAACAATAAAATATAATAAATTTAAGTAACAATCAAAACAAACATTGTATTTAAAATAATGATACAATACAATACAATGGGTAACAACCATCCAAACAAGCTGTTAGGATAAATGGGGGAACATGTGAAGGCTATTCTCACTCTAGGTTTTCTAATAAGCGAAAAAGATAAAAAGGTTTTGTTGAAACTTGAAAAGGTATATCCACATAAATTCTGGTGTCATATTACACCATGTAGTAGATATGGTTTCTTTAGCTGGAGATTAATTTAAAAACAAATTAAAAAGTAAGGGTAGGTAAGAAAGTTGGGACAACTGAAACAAATATCACAACTCTTTGACATAAACAAATTAGCTGAAATTAGGGATGCTTAGCACAGGTGATGTACTCAAATCCATTTCCCTTGGGACATCTCTCAAACAGGATGTTATTGATCGAAGTAGGTTTTACAGAGTTGTAGAAATCAAGGTGTCATCATGATTTGAAAGAAATGTTACATGTAGGATATAATAATAATATACAAGTAGACAAATGAATTTCGTTGTAATTTCTTACAGTTTCTTTCAGTCCACCAAGTGGCTCTTCAGGCATGATCCTGGACCAATCTACCCCCATTCGAAAGACTTGCACTCCAGTATTTTTAGCTAATTTCAATTCAGTGTCAGGATCAGACCAAAACCTTAGCCTTTCCTCCCTAACACAATTCCAAACATTAAACGAGTCAAAGCAAATAGTGTAATGGGTTTGTTAATATTTAGTATCAGGTTATCTATGGTTCACAGGTTCAAAGACCAAAGCTTTACGATTTTAGTTTAGTTATAATTCAGCGTGTTATGCACCATAATTTCCGAGACCACAATCAAAATGTCGAAGAAGATCCATAAAACTTACGGGTGTGGGACGTTATGCCAGGCAGCAACGTTATGATGACATTGCTCAGTTGGAGTTGGCTCTTCCACTTCTATGTACTTCTCAAATCCTCTTATTTTTGCCTCAATGGCTATCTTAAGGGACTTTTTCCTCTTTATGGTCTTAGTAGCTTCTCTCTGAGGTAACGGAGCTTGCTGAGATCCACCATCACCTGTAGCAGAGCCCATAATAGCATCTGCTGTTTGAGGCTGATGATGTTCATGTGATTCTGTATTTTCGGCAAATTGGAGCCAAGCATCATCAAGCCTGTCTTCCACATGAGCAGGTGCTGTAGCCAATCCAAAAAAGAATCCTTTCTCCCCTTCTAGAGAGTATCACAAACGGGTCAAACCACATACTCACATATATACAGATATTCAATAACTATGTTAAATTCTTGTGGACAATCATATGCATCTATGTGAAGGCATGAACCATATAAATGTTGAGGGAGTGATACTGACAACATTAAACTGTATGATAACATAGAGCCTGTTTGGATGGGCTAATAAGCCAAAAGCCATAAGTTAAGAATTCTAACTTATGGTATTGACTTTTTTGTTATTTTGGCTTAAAAACACGTTTTTATCTTACCCAAACTCTACAAAAGTGCTTAAAAGTTATTTTAGCTTAAAAGCACTTAAAATAAGCCAATCCAAACAGGTACATCCCTGCAGGGTTCTATGGGGAAACCATTGATTTTTGTGTTCTCTACTGTTTTCCGGTCAATGTTATGTTAGTTACAACACACAAAATACTGACTTAATCTTAGGAAACGGTGGAACCAATGCAGAGTGAGTTCATTCTTTTCTTTTTAAAAAGTAGATAACAGTATATTAATAAGCAGCACAAAGATACTACTGGAAACCATATTTACAAGTTACAAAAGATGCCAAAAAAAGGAGGAAGAAACTATACCCTGCTCAGCTTATAGGGATTCAATGCAAAATGAAGTAATTCTCGCAATCAAGAGTTTTTGGAAGGTGGATACACAAGTAAGGCACATTCACCTTTTTTTTTTTAGGGATAAGGGTGAGAAAATGATCAAAATGGTCCTTGATGTATTGGTGTTGCTTTATTTTGGTCCTCAATATATTCTAGGTGATTGAAATAGTCCTTCATGTATGACAAAATGTGTTCAATTTAGTCTTTTACCCTAAACTTAACATTTTACCCCCAAAA
>JAJOOO010005363.1:0-16993 GCA_029582685.1 Solanum piurae | reverse complement strand
TGGGATTTCGAGGGCCTGTTTGGGGTTGATCCCTGAAGCACCCAAGTCAATAGCTGTGACATTATGCCCTGACGATGTCATCAATGCCACAATCTTGTACCAGCACCAGGCTCCATGGCATGCTGAATGAACAAGCACAAAGTGCTTCTTAGCTTTAGGCTCTAACACAATAGCATTTGCATGTTGCCGCTTGCTTTTCTCCATCTCTCTTTTTCCTTCTTTTAAGAATGAGCACATAAATATGAAAAATTACAAAGGTCGCTTTATAATTCAAGGAGTTTGGTTTCCGCTAACTTACTTCCTTGCACAAGCAACCCCACGTTGGCTATTATTTGAGGGCTGAGGCATCGGCTATTTATATTCATAGGGTGGGGTGGGGTGGGGGGAGGGTCCGGGTTCATGCTCCCCATCTTAGATTCTTTAAATCTTTCAAATTGTGGATATTCCTAATTTTTTTTTAATCACTGTAAAATTTTATGACCAAACTGGCCCTTAGTTAAAAAAATATATTTAGTGATGGAGTTACAGTTTTATTCTTTAAGTTAATCGTTTGTTTGCAAATTTAGTGTTTATTTGGAATGAACTTCCAAAATTTGGTGTTTTTTGTAACGAACTTTCATTTACCATTGTTGTTCTTTTCATTGTTCCCAATTAAAATAAAATTGTACTCTTCTAAAAGATTTACTTGGATTACTCGGTCGGTATAAAAATTATGTCCTCCTCCCCCATTGATGAGAGATTTAATTACTGTTTTCTCTTCAACCAAATTGAGTAGTTACAGGACATATAGGTTGTTTATTGATGTCAATTCCAAATACTGAAATTACAAATGAAAGGAAATAACAACGGAAAGAAACTAATTGAAATATCAAATTAACTAGCTCAGTAGGACTTATATGAAGAATTGAGATAGTCATATAAATGCATCAACTGAAGTTTTGTTCTCACACTTATTCTTTTTAATCAACTGCTCGATCTTAGGTATACTTGTTAGCAATGCTCAGAAGAGTAGTAAAAAGTTGTTGCGGCTTAGACATCATGATCATTGTGTCAGAGCCCTGGATCTCTTTCACTTCATCTGGTGGATTCTTTTCAATCATCAACCATTGAAATTCCTTCTTCAAAAGTTTAACTTCAACAGCAACAATGAACGCTCGCCTAACTGATCCATACCTTTTGTTTGTAAGCTTATTGGCCTTACTAGTGTAGAGGCCAACGCCAAATCCTAACACCAGCAAGGAAAAAAACCCCGATTTAAACCATGCAGCTCTAAGCCTCTAAGTTATTGTCGCCATTAAGTACCTGAATACTAGATCAGTAATTTTTTGGTAAAAGGAGTCACTTTAGGGCCATTCTCATGACCAGAATAACAAAACTTATTGGCTATATATTTGAATTATGCTTTGCTTACCTGAATTGAGCTCCGCTGGTAACATCAGTTTCCATGTACTTTGGACCTAGGATGTAGGTGGTTGGAGGATTTGTAGGCCCATTATCGTATATAATACGATTATCAGGTTGAGATATTGACTTGAATAACTGTAACAAAGTATTTTTAGTTTCAAACATGTAAAAGCTAGTTGCATAAACATAACAGATCATCTCATTGCTAATTATTGGAAATATGGAACATCGCTACCTCAGTGTAGATTGTGGTAACATTGATATTTGGACAAGGCATATGAGCAGTGACAAATACAGCAACTGAAATCTTTTCTGGAAAGGTTTCCATGGCTTTAGAAATGGCGAGTCCACCATAGCTATGACCTACAAGAACCACTTTTTCATGTGCAGGAAGAGAAGCCATGAACTCCATTAGCGGAATCAAGTAATCAGAAAAAAGTGGAACTTCGAAGGTCTGTTTTGGGTTGATTCCTGAAGCAGCCAAGTCCAGAGCTGTGACATTATGCCCTGAAGATCTCAGCAGTGCCACAATCTTGTACCAGGATCAGGCTCCATGGCATGCCGCGTGAACAAGCACAAAGTGCTTCTTAGTTTTAGGCTCTAACATAGTAGCATCTGCATGTTGAGACTTGCTTTTCTCCATATCTTCTTTCCTTTTTTTTGAAGAATGAGTAGATGGTTTGAAACCATACAAGGAAACTTTATATATAATTAGAGGAGTTTGGTTTGTGCTAACTTACTTCCATGCAGAAGCAACCCCACCTTGGCTATTATTTGAGGCATTTGATTTTTTTTAGAGGAGTTTGACTTTTGGATAACTTATTTCCATGCAAAGCTGGCAAGCCGCACTGGCTATTATTTGAGGCATTGGCTACTTGTATTCATAAGGGTGGGGGTCCCGGGTTCTCGTGAACCCATTCTCCCATCCCTAAATCATATATAGGAGTGTTAGATTTTGTAAAAATTACTTAAATATAGAGGTGTGAACTCACACTTACATTGATTGGATACACCTCTCTGAGTGAGCATAGAAATTTAAATGTTTGATCTTGAACAAAAATTAAGTAGTTACAGGACATAGAGGTTGTTTATTGATGTCAATTTCAAATACTGAAATTACAATGAAAGGAAATAACAACCGAAAGAAACCGACTGAAATATCAAACTAACTAGCTCAGTTGTAGGACTTACATGGAAGAATTGAGATAGTCATATCAATGCATCAGATATGTGAATTGAGTACTGAAGTTTTATTCTCATCTTTAATTACACCTGTCGCTCTTATTCTTCTTAATTAACATCTCTTAGCTATACTTGTTAGATATGCTCAGAAGTGTAGTAAAAAGTTGTTTGGGCTTAGACATCATGATCATGTGGTCAGAGCCCTCGATCTCTTCCACGTCATCTACTGAATTCTTTTCAATCATCCACTTTTGAAATTCCTTCTTTAGAAGGTTATCATCAGCAGCAACAATGAATACTCGCCTAACTGATCCATACCTTTTGCTTGAAACGACTATCTCCTGAGAAACATCTTCCACACTGTATATGTATATCGGTCTTAAGACTGTAGTGGCCAGCACGAAATCCTAACATCAAGAAGGGTAAAATAACTGACTTAAGTCAGTTTCATGTTAATGTTGCGGTAAGTACTCAAATAGATCTATAATTTGGATAAACTAGTTTAAATGTTTGCCTACTAATAATTTTTGGCAAAGCAAGTCATTAGTCACTTTAGGGCCATTCACTTGACCAGAATAACAGAACTTGGCTATTTAAATTATATATTTGTATTATGCTTTTTGTTACCTGAATTGGACTCTTATTGTAAAACTTAGTTGCCAAGTACTTGGGACCATAACTCAAGGTTGTTGGAGGATTGGTAGGTCCATTATCATAAGCAACATGATTATCAAGTGCAGATAATACACCAGTGAATGCCAAGAGCTGTAACAAAGTATATTTAGTTTCAAATATGTGAAAGTGTAAGCAAACATATATAACAGATCATCTCATGGCAAATTGGTACCTCGGTGTAGATGGTGGTTGCATTGAGAGTTTGACCAGGCATTAGAGCAGTGACAAATACAGCAACTGAAATCTTTTTCAGAAAGCTTTCCATGGCTTTAGAAATGGCAAAGCCACCAAATTCATGGCCTACAAGGATCACTTTTTCATGTGCAGGAAGTGAAACCATGAACTTCATTAGGGGACTAAAGTAATCGGACAAATGTGGGACTTCAAGGGCCTGCTTGGGGTTGATACCTGAAGCCGCCAAGTCAATAGCTGTGACATTATGCCCTGAAGATCTCATCAATGCCGCAATCTTATACCAGCACCAAGCTCCATGGCTTCCCCTATGAACCAACACGAAGTGCTTCTTAGCTTTAGGCCCTGGCAAGGTTGCATTTGCATATGGCAACACAAGTATTAGAATTACTAGACTTGTCAGAAACGTGCTTTTCTCCATATCTTTTTTCCCTTCTTTTGAAAAATGGGCACATAATATGAAACTCTACATGGAAGCTTTATAGTTCGAGGAGTTTGGTTTCTGCTAACTTTCTTCCATACCGAAGCAACCTCAAGTTGACTATTATTTGAGGAAGTGGCAAGCAATGTAGTAGAAGCTGGTGCAATCCTGAGGATGGTAGCCTCACTATTAGTAGCCCTAGCTTGGCCCAGCAAGGTTCCTTCTTGGTTTGCCAAATTACATCCTACTTCAGGCACTCCACTAAATGCTACTCAGTTTTTCTTTAAGTTTTGTCTTAATAAGAAAATAGAACGAACCAGTAGACCAGTTCACTGATCGGTTTCATATTTTATGATCTCGTGCACTATAAATGGTAACAGTGATAAATAAAAAGTGTAAGGAATTTGTCTTTCCTTGTCCTGCAGTTATTCTAATCTCGAGTCTCCGTTCAATTTAAATGATTTAATTGTTGAGAAAAGTAGGAGCTTTATGAGAAAATGGGTCCTGTGAGGGAGTCATGAAACGACAACAACAACATACCCAGTGAAATCCCACAAGTATGAGAGTGGCTATAATTTAATGTTTTGGCTCACTTGACCTCCGTATACTCTGAATCACTGATCATATATTTCCCATCTACTACTATGACCTTCATTTCCTGCACTATTTATTCATATTGTTCTAATTCTTCAGCATCAACATCTATCTCCTCTTCCCATCGATGAGATTTAACCAAATTGAACTAAAATTCAGTAATTTCATGAAATAGAGGTTGCTTATTGATGTCCAATCCAAAAACTGAAATTATAATGGAAAAAAATAACAACTGAAAGAAAATGGTTGAAATGTCAAATTGATTAGCATGATAATAAGGACTTCCATACAAGAACTGAGATCGCCATATAAATGCATCAGATATGTGAACTGACTGAAGTTACATTCTCAGCCTTACAAATATCCCCTTACTTTTTTTAATTAAAAGCTCGTATCTATACTTGTTTGCAATGCTCACAAAAGTAGTATAAAGTTGTTGGAGCATAGACATCATGGTCACGTGTTCAGAGCCCTCGATCTCTTCCACTTCATCTGGTGGATTCTTTTCAATCATCCACTGTTGAAATCCAGAGCTTTATGTTTGAGCAACAACAATGAGCACTCTCCTAACTGATCCACACCTTTTACTCGAAAGAATTATCCCCTTAGAAACATTTTCCGCGTGGTATAAATAAAGTATCCTTACTAGTTTAGTGGCCAGTGCCAAATCCTAACACCAAGAATTGAAAAAAAAAAAAGATTTAATTAGTTCCAAGTTGATGCTATGATTAAGTACTTGAATAAACCTGTATTTTGGATAAAATAATAAAATCATCCAGTAGATGATACCTACTAAAAAAATTTGCGAAAGAAAAATATATTTTCAAATGCCTAGCATTCTCATGACCAGAATAATAGAGGCAGCTTTATAATTAGAGGAGTTTGGTTTCTGCTAACTTACTTTAATGCACAAGCAAACCCACAGTAGCTATTATTTGAGTTTTAGGGGAGTTTGACTTTTGCTAACTTACTTCCATGCACTAGAAATCGTAGTAGGGGTTTGGTGCAAGCCTAGGGAGTGTGGCCTATCTATTAGTTTCCATGCTAGACTGGTACCTTTGGGAGGGCTAGGCTTGTGATTTCTTGGTTTGGCGAAGCACATCCTACAACAGGAACTTCACTAAATGCTATTATCGTCTTCAGTAAGTAATGTTTAACTCTGTGACTGTGAAAGTTCAAGTTATTAGACAAAATAATGAACTGAAATCATATTTTTAGTTGCACTTTATTCTATCACAAAAACAGAAAACATCTTGAACAGATTTCTCAATCATTGCCTTCATTGGACTACCATCTTGCATCACCTAAATCAACAGTTCTTAGCTATACTTGTTGGCAATGCTCAGAAGAGTAGTATAAAGTTGTTGCGGCTTAGGCATCATGGTGTGGTCAGAGCCCTGGATCTCATCCACTTCATCAGCTGGATTTTTTTCAATCATCAACCGTAAAAATTCCTTCTTAAAAGCTTATTTTCAAACTTTAGTAGCAATAATGAGCATTCGTCGAACTGATCCATACTTTTTGCTGGAAAGAACTATCTCGTTAAACATCTATTGTCAAACATACTGTCGAAATTTGATAAAAGACTTATTTATGTTATTCGTTACAAATTTGGTTCATTTATATCATTATTTTTTAGAAAAACTCCATTCATGCCATTATTTTTTAACTCCGGTTTAAAAACATTTTCTTACACGTGGCCAATCATAATTCGGCCATGTTATTAATTATCTTTTTTTAAAAAAAATATAAAATCATTTGTGAAATTAAAAAATCTACCCGTATTAAAATTTCGATAGTAAATCTTTGTTTCCTAGTGTGTTTTGAGTCTATGTTCAAAATTTAAGTGATTTGGAATTGGGTAAAATATTCTGCCATTAAATTAAGATGTTGAAGTTTTGAAACTTTGAATAAATTTTAAGTGGGTCATGTTGAGTTAGGTTAATTTGAGCTCAAAAGATATTAAGTTTTGGTATCTAACTCGGAGGGAAGCTACTCTTGAAATTTGAGAATTCTTGGTGTTTTTCATATATTCTTGATGTTTTTGAAGAAGAAGAAACAAAAAAGTACATTTGATCTAAAATCCAATTGAAAAGTGTTAAAAGTGTTAAAAGTTGTTTGGAGACTTGTTAAGGTAAAAAATTGTTTTGCAAAATTGGATTTAAAAAATAATAGCATGGATGACATATTTGAACCTTTTCCCAAGCGGCAATGACATGGACGAACTAAACTTTTAAGGGATAATATACTCGGAGAAGGGTCTAAAATGCCCCTCAAATATTTGAATTGGTACAAAATTATCCTACATCCACCTATCAGCCCTAAAATACCCCTGACGTCCACCTTTCGGCTCAAAAATACCCTTGATGTTAATCCTTTGACTCATATCTACCCTTATTTTTAATAGTTTCCTTAAAGTAAAATTATTAAATATTTATTTATTATATTGCTTAATGTGATCGGTCCAAATTTAAACCCTTCTCAAATAAATAATAAAAATAATATTTTTAAAAATTCTAATTTTCTATAAAATCACTTATGATTCATATTTTGACCCGATACACTTGAAAAAAAATATTGAAAAATAATTAACTTCATGATATCTTCCTATTGGCCTATTTTAAATCGACCCCAATTTATTATAACGTAACCCAACTAAAATCCATACTTACCTCGACTGATTGTCCATCTAAAAAAATTATTATTTTCATTGATATAAAATTTTCTCTCAATTATCCAAATGTCTTGTTCATTTTCTCTTTTATTCCTTTTTGTAATCTATTATTCTTAATTAGAATATCTGGGACTCAAACTTGAAATGAACTCACATATTTATATTCTTTTAATTAGAATTATTGTCATGATGGGATAAGGGTGGGGATAAGAGAAATGATTATTTTTATTATTTTATTTTTAATTTTGGGTATGCACAAAAGAAAAATATAATATTTGTACATATTTGCTTAATTGAGTCATCTTTTATTGAACTAATTATTTCTATATGAATGCATCATTATTTTCCTCCTTTTTTTTCTCTCTTGTTTGTCATAAATTTTAAAAAAAATATTAAAATGGTGGACAAGATCCAAATAGATTTTTTTTGGAAGAGATAGGAAAAGAAGGGCGCCGGGGAGGGAGGAGTAGAGAGTAGATTCCTAACCTTTTTATAATTTTAAATTTACTATGAAATTCAAAATCAAGTCAATCATGTGAGCTTATATATTAAATAATTTCAAATTATTTTAACGGAAAAGGACCTAAAATGCCCTTAAACTATGAGATTTGGTACAATATTACCCTCCATCCACCTAATGAGTATGATCTGTTAGACATAAGAGTATTTTTGAGCCGAAAGGTGGACGTCAGGGGTATTTTAGAGCCGATAGGTGGATGGAGGGTAATTTTGTACCAATTCAAATACTTGAGGGGCATTTTAGGCCCTTCTCCGTAATATAAATAAGTTTTTTCTCAAAGTTTAATATAACATATTTGAACCTTTTCCCAAAAAAAAATTTAGTGATGGAGTTACAATTTTATGTTGTCGTTTGGTTGGGAATAAGTTATCCCAGGATAACTTATCCTGGGGTTAGCTATCCTAAGATAATTTATCCCACCATGTATATGGAATAACTTATCCCATCACTATGATATAAATGGTGGGATAAGTTATCCCAAACATGGCAACCAAACAAGATACAAAAACTTTATTCCATCACTATTTTCTTATCCCATCACTATTTATTTCTATAATAGTTTGTTTGCAAAATTTAGTGTTTATTTGGAATGAACTTCCAAAATTTCTTTTTTTAAAGCCACTAGCTTGACCCTCAACGTATTGTTAGTAGAGCCGTCCAGTCAGTGCATCGACGAAAATGACCTCAGTGGGATCAATGAACTATTGTTCATCTATAGCATATTCCACATTCATATGTTCTAATTCTTCAGTATCAACTTCTAAGTCCTCATCCCATCGACTTCCTGCTCTGTTTGTTGATTTATTAAACTGTGCCTTGCTCGAGAATCCACCAGCACTACAGACTTCTTTTTCTTAGCCACTCACTTGACTCTAAATGAATTCTAATTATAAGGCAAATGACCACAGTGGGATCTATGAGCTCTTCTACAGCATATTCCACATTCATATGTTCTTAATTCTTCAGTTTCGACTTCTATCTCCTCTCTGCATTGATGAGATTCAACCAAATTGAACTAAAATTCAGTAATTAGAGGTTGTTTATTGATGTCAGTTCCAAACAATGAACAATGAAGGAAATGACAACTGAAAGAAAATGGTTGAACTTGTATGGGAGAACTGAGATCATCATATAAATGCATCAGATTCACTGAAGTTTTATTCTCAGCCTTAGACACGTCCCCCTTATTCATTTTAATTAACAGCTCTTATCTATACTTGTTAGCAATGCTCAGAAGAGTAGTAAAAATTTGTTGGGGCTTACACATCATGGTCACGTAGTCAGAGCCCTCGATCTCTTTCACTTCATCAGGTGGATTCTTTTCAATCATCGATTGTGAAAATTCCTTCGTCAAAGCTTTATTTTCAGGAGCAACAATGAACACTCGCCTAACAGATCCATACCTTTTGCTTGAAAGAACTATCTCCTTAGAAACATCTTCCGCGCGGTATAAATAAAATGGCCTTACTAGTGTAGTGGCCAACGCCAAATCCTAACACCAACAAGGAAAAAAACCGATTTAAATCAGTTCCAAGTTGATGTTGCGATTAAGTACTTCAATAGATCTGTAATTTGGATAGACTATTAAAATCTTCCAGTAGGTGATGCTGACTAATAATTTCGATTACAGTATATATTTGTATTATGATTTTCTTACCTCAATTGGGCTCAACTGATAAATAGTAGTTGCCAAGTACTTCGGACCTGCGATGACGGTGGTTGGAGGATTTGTAGGTCCATTATCGTATGTAACACGAGTATCAAGTTGAGTAATTAATGCATTGATTGCCTATAACGAAGCATAACAGATCATCTCATGGCTAAAGTTGGAAATACAGAAAATTGGTATCTTAGTATAGTGGGTGGTTGCATTGAGAGTTGGACCAGGCATCAGACCACTGATAAAAACAGCAGCTGAAATCTTTTCTGGAAAGGTCTCCGTGGCTTTAGAAATGGCGAGTCCACCAAAGGCATGACCTACAAGAATTATTTTTTTATGTGCAGGAATTGAAGCCATGAACTCCATTAGCGGACTCAAGTATTCAGAAAAATGTGCATGTTTCGGGTTGATCCCTGAAGCGCCCAAGTCCAGAGCTGTAACATTATGCCCTGAAGATGTCATCAATGCTACAATCTTGTACCAGGTCCAGGCTCCGTGGAATGCCGTATGAACTACCACAAAGTGCTTCTTAGCTTTAGGGACTGACAAGGTTGCATTTACATATGGAAACACAAGTATTAGAATTACTAGACTTGTTGGAAACTTGTTTTTCTCCATATCTATTTACCTTCTTTTGAAGAATGAACACATTATATGAACCATAACAAGACTACTTTAAAATCAAGGAGTTAGGTTTCTGTTTACTTAATTGTATGCAGAAACAACCCCACGTAGGTATATTTTTGTTTTTAGAGGAGTTCGATTTCTGCATCCCCACACTGACTATTACTTCTACTCATTTAGTCAAGTTGGGCTGATTTGGACTAAATATGTAGTCCATATTGATACATAAGAAAGCCTGTTTAACCATCCACTTGATCTGGCTAATATCTATCAGTAATCCATCTTTACAGTATGAATAATGTGTTTGCCAAAAAGTCTTGCATGTTAAACTTGAATGTTTAATTCTCTATTCTGCTCAACTAGATCTATGGTCTTGCACTTGGCAATTTTGGTACAACACATGGAATTTTTACCTCCACAAGGCTGATCTGACAGGAGATTCACTGTTTCATTATAAATAGACAAATGGAAAAAGGGTAATAATATCCATTAGTTACCCCAATCTTAAAGAAATAGGTAAAATGGAACTTTGCATTAGTTTAATATTTATATCACATGACACTAATTAACAAGTAATAATTCTGCATTAGTTTAATATTTATATCACATGACACTAATTAACAAGTAATAATTCTTCCACGTCTCTTTTCACAGCATTTTTAATGGATGTAGTTGACTTAAATCTCTGCAAATCATGACAACAAAATCTGCAGCCCCACTTTATTTTTGTTTTGTAGCCCAACGTGGGGCCACAAAGCATTGATCCATATCATCATTTCTCTCAGCCATTAAGATAACATATTTCATTACAAAAAGGTTACAAGAGAATCTATATCTGCAAGGCCAAGTGTTGATATTCCCATATTAGAATCTTGATGACTTATAATCTAGACACCCCAGAAAAGACTTTCAAATCAGATCAGAAAATATGAATGAATCCAAACTAATTAATATGAAATCAGACCAAATTGCCTCATAATATTTGCATATTGGATGACTCCTAGAAAGAAGGCACAGGCAGGGTAGTAAAAGTTCAAGAAGAATCAGATGAAAGTAACTCCATATTGTCACTAGGATCTTAACAAAACCTGGAAGAACCAAACCAGGGAGAAAAAGAAGGCAAAGATAGATATAAGGGGTGAGCACAAGGAATGAACAAACCAACCCTCTAAAGGGCAATACAATAGGCCAAAAGCCCCACCAGTATAGTTGGACAATCAAATTATCGTCCATCCACTGACGTAAATGAATCGGCGAATCCAGATGGCCGAGTGGGTATACTTGTTTGTGTATTTTCACTGCTGCCAATGTATGAAGAAGTGCCGTCAATGCCACTCATTCCCTCGAGAGCCTGCCACTTCTTAACTGCTTGAGGTAGCGTCATGTCATAATCGATTCCATATATTTCATCCTCGTCCACTTCTGCTGGTTTCCAGAGCTCGGCCAGGGAGGAAAGCACGTTGACAGCATGACCCATGTCTGGTCTCTGATGGGGTTCCCTAGCACAGCAGTGACCAGCCAACTCAGCAACTGTGCTGACACTGGCCAGAGTTTCTTCATCAAGATCGATTGTGTGGTCAATGGCCTTACGGAATGTCTCTTTATTTATATGCATTCTGCGGAACCATGGGACCAGATGCATGCTTTCCTCGGGCTGAGATTCATCCAGAGCTCTTCTTCCAGTAATTAGCTCCATCAAAATTACACCAAAGCTAAACACATCAATCTTTGTGGTTACTCGGCCCGTAACTGTCCAATTAAATAAAATAGTCAAGTGTTAACAGTTTCTTTCATACTAATGATGCAATTCAAGATGAGAGCTATTAAATTGAAGTTGGATAGGGAGAATAAAATGCAAACAAGAAACCAAATGAAAGAACCCGATCAATGCCTAAAGGAGATAAACTACACTTGATCTGAGCCTAGAGGAAATGAACAACAGCAACACAGCTTTATCATCGAGGAAGAAAATATACAATCAGAAAGGCAAGTGTTTTCCCGTAATACGAAAAAGTCATCATTCAACACAAGAGCACAACACCTAAATGGCGGTAACATAACTAACTTGTGGAAATAAGAGAAAGGTTACCAGGAATTCCTACATCGTATTGAAGAAGTAGATTTAAGTTCTGACTGTCAAGCAAAAAGTCAAGCATTTGTCAGAAGTAATAAGAGAGGCATATTGCTTATTTTTATGTTCTCAGACTTGCACTCCACCATTCAAAGATATAAGGTACAGCATAAGTTCATCTTCTACAATCCTACCATAGAAACTTCTCTAGCTCTCTATAGGAATTTATTCATTTTTTTTATATAGGTAGTGTTCCCAACTCTCTATTGGTTTTACTTCCACTGTATCAGGGTGATGAACTGATGATATTAGCAAAAGTGTACAAGAGAGTTAGCTCCAGTACAAGAACCTAGCTAAAATCAAAGAGCTTACAAAATACAAAAAAAAGTGTCAACACTATTTAAAGGACAAAATCCAGCTACACAAATAACTAGGTACTAGATTTAAGAGAGTGATTCGAAGTTGAGACCCGTTCAAAACATCTGTGATTTCTTTCATTCCAGACACACCAAAAAATACTGCTGGAATCTCCAGATCCTCTTGATAGCTATATCAACTTTCCAGAAGATCCAGCTAGAATAGGCTTCCCTGATGGTCTGTAGATGCAGACCAAAACAAGAGAGGAAGCAGTTCCTACTTCCACTGTCTCCTGTTAAGCCTATTAATCTAATATTATTGGCCTTATATACACTAACACACGTCCATTTATGTAAGCAAATATATGCAAAAATATAAGGAAAATTAACAGGTTACATGATGAAGTTTACCTGCATACTCTGGTGCCAGATAGCCAAAAGTTCCAGCCAACCTAGTAACCAATGAAGTTTTTCCCTCAGGAGCAAGGCGAACAAGTCCAAAATCTGCAACTTTAGCCCTCATATCATCTCCCAAAAGAATGTTAGATGGCTTCAGATCTCTATGAATGAAGCTCTGTTGAGCTAAACCGTGAAGATATTCAACACCCCTTGCAACATCCAGCGCAATGATTAGCCTCCTTGTCCATTCGAGGGGCTTTATCCCTTCTTCCTTCCAGTTGAAAAGATACCTGCTGACTGTCCCTTGTGGCATATATTCATATACAAGTAACCTCTCATTTCCATCCAAGCAATATCCTAGCAGTGCCACCAAATGCCTGTGGCGGACCTTAGTAAGCACCGCAATCTCAGACGTGAACTCATCCAACCCCTTCTCGCTCATAACTCCAGATTCCATCCTCTTAACAGCAATTTTAGTTCCATCATGTAACTCCCCCTTGTAAACAGTTCCAAATCCACCTCTCCCCAATATATTCTCCTCGCTGAAGTTGTTCGTGACGTTCCTCAAAACTTGGATGGAAATCACCATGTTACCAGCCTCAACAATGTGCAAGTCCCCAGGTGCACTGCTTCCACAACTGTACGTTTCGGTTGTCCCTCCATTGACACTTGAACCAGCAACTGTGATCTTAACAGCATCTTGGTCAGATCCTGAATGATGAGGATGAATAACCACTGCGTGTGGACTCTGAACTCTACCGGACCGCGTGTGCTTAGTCCTGTAAAGACAAAACACAAATAATCCAGCAACTGCAACCGCACCACAAACACCACCTATCACTGAGCCCACAACAACTCCAGTTGAAGATTTTTTATTACCATTCCCATGAGTTTGTCCACCTCCACCCCCATCGGGTGAACTAGGAGTGCTCCCAGAAGGTGCAACTGGAGGAGGATTATCTTTCCCAATATTGACATTGCCATCATATTTAACCAATACATTGCTCTTAAATGGTGGGATTTTTCCGTAAATTTGATTGTTAGAAACATCGAATTCCCTTAGGTTTGGCAGCAATGCGAGATCATTTGGAATAGTTCCTGTAAGAAAATTGTTTGCTAGGATCAACTTCTGTAATGATGCAATGGACGAGTAGTTGGGAGAGATTGTCCCAGTAAGTCTCATTTTCTGAAAATTCAGCACTGTAATGTTCCCACCATCACAAGTTATGCCAATCCAAGACGAACAAGGATCATTCCCCTTCCAATTCTCAGCAAACCCCGTGGGATACCCCACATCCTTAGCCACAGCCAACAGCGTATTAACTTGTGAGTCACAAGGACCCGGCTGTGACAAACAAAAACTATTGGTATTATCCAACATATCCACTAGCACTGAAGGTGGAAATTTTGGCGTAGGCCCTTGAAAAAAGTTGTTTGTCAAATTAACCATCTTTAACGAAGGAAGATTAACCAATGAGTCTGGCACTGGACCAGTGAAGCTATTGTCTCTCAAATTGCACTCTCTCAACTGAGTCAAGCCCGAAAAATCAGGCAATGGGCCTGTAAACTTATTGCCTGAAAACCAGAGTTGGGTTAATGCGGTCATGTTCTGTACCACATCTATTGAACCATTCAACTTACTATGGAGACCATTTAACCACAACGTTTGGATAGAAGAACCCGAAAAATTCGAGGGCAGGGGACCCTCAAAATTATTAAAGGCCAGATGCAAATCTGTTAAACTAACAAAGGTATCTCCACCAAAGAAATCAGGGATTTTACCAGTAATATTAGCAGAATTAGCAGAGAAACTTTGAAGAGAAGTGGCATCTTTCAAACTCTCTGGTACAGACCATGGCGAAAAGGAATTGGAATCCAAGTTAACACTTTGTAAATTATTCATACCCTCAAAAAAGTCGCTAGGAATTGAAGTGAACCCATTGTTGTTAAGAAGAATGCTCTGCAACGAGTTCATCCCAGCAAAACTCGGAATCGCCCCAGTAAGTGCATTATGTTGAACTTCAAAAACCTGCAATTCCGTCAGGTTATTCATGTTTGGTGGTAGAGAACCTTTTAGCCCTTGATTCCCTACTTGAATCCTAGTTACACGACCATCTTTAGTACACTGAACTTTACCCCATTTACAGGGGTCTGGATCGTCCCAGCTGAGTGAACTCGGTGGGCTGATTCCCTTCTTCAACTCTTGCATCACTGCAGCATCTGTTGCTGCACTACCCTGAGAGTATACAGAGACAACAAGCGACAATAATATCAAGAAACACACAAAACCCAGATGGGGTTTCTTCAACTTCATTTTGTTCAAGAAAATTCTGCAGAATGAATCAAAAACTAAACTTTTTTCCTTGAAGAAAAGGGTTGTTAGGGTTTTCTTCAAGTTGGGGATAAAGAAGAATCGCAGAGTGTGACAATGAAAAAGTGTGCAGATTGAACGGCGGAGACTGTGGGAAGAAAGGGAGGAAAAAGGTTGGGAATTTGGAATTTTTGTTTGCTTTCTTTATAGAGTGGATAAAAAAGTCAAGTTAGTATGAGTGGGGGAGGACATATATATATATATTGCATTTTCAATACCTATATATTCAACTTTTTTCCACTTTAACCCCTTGCTGGTAATTTATTTTATTTTTACAAATTTGTTATCACCTAAATTCTATTTTATGTCACATCTTTTGTCCTAAAAAAATTATGCAATTTAATTTTAATAAAAATATTATATTTATTATTGAGTAAGTATATCAAGTATTAATAATTAACTTAGATTTTCAAAATATAATTAAGTAAAATAGGTCCCTAGTAAAAATTTATTAAGGAAAGTGACAGGTCAATAGTCAAACTTAGATTTTCATAAGATAAGTAATAAGAATAATTTTGTAAAACTGATTATATAATTTCTCAAGGAAAGTATTGATTCAACAACGGACAAGTAGAAAAGAAGAAGGTTCACTTAAATACCATTTTTTTAGTACCAGTTTATTTGACATGTTTTTTTTCTAGAAAGAATGTTATCTTTATATAATTAAAAATGATTTTAAATGAGGTGAAATGTAGTCCTATCACTAAAAAAGGATTATAAAAGTTATTTAAAAAGTGGGTTAGAACATGCAAAATAGTGGATATATTAGGGTTTCCATAAAAGGGAGAAGCCTGTTCTGTTGAGTTGTGGGTAATGAAGTGAGAGAAAAATAAATGAATACAGCTGTCACTTGCGCGTGGGGTCCCCACTCTGGTCTTAATATGGACATGCTTGATTAATTTTTGGGATAATTCTAATTAATATTATGCTTATTTTCTTTTAATACTTAGTATTTTTAACTTATTTATATCATCAACATAAGATGTCATAATTTGGCCAATTTACTCTAATTATTATAAGGAGATCAATCTTATTAATAGTGATCTCCCAATATCGATGTGGAGATGATAACAATGTCGTGTTAGCATCAACATAGAATATAGTGGATATAATTGAGATCCTTTTAAGTATGAATTTAGTTAGATTTTAATATGAATATTGAATATTAGGCGAAATTTAATTCAAGACATAAAGTAAATTATAATTTATGCGAGGTGGGTCGATGATTGCTCATATTTAGGCATGGGAAGAGGTTTGGTGGTATATTTTTTAAAAAATAAAAATTGTCATCATCAACGTATAATGCCTTGATGTTAGGTTTGGTAAAATGACCTTTGTCTTGCCTATTTATTCATACAAAAAATAGGTGAAAGACCTAACCTCAAAGGTACAAGAATGATGGTAACTTACCATATGCAAAAAGAGGGATCCTACACATCTCCCATCTACAACTAACTATTCATGACATATATATACTTAAAACTAAAAAAAAATTCTTATCATATTTTCTTCTTATATATTCTAGGGAATTGTCTCCTATCAAATTGAAATAATAATTGTATCTAAGCGTCGTATAAGTTTCATGCATACTCTGGATGCCGTATAAGTACTATATATGCCTTTGCCATTATGCTAGAGATCTTCATGTATATCTTTGTTATTAAGTACTAATATATATTTTATTGTAATTTTTCGACGAAGCCCCGTAACGTAAATGATATCAGTGATGACCTTCGTTAGTCTAAAATTTCGTCAACACATCAATAATAATTTGGCAGTCCAGCTCCATCTGAAAATTAGTAAAATCATTATGAATGCATCATCTTAATTACTTTATACTATAGTTAGCT
>JAJOOO010005362.1:0-18070 GCA_029582685.1 Solanum piurae | reverse complement strand
AAATTTGAAACTTGAAACTTGAAATTTGAAATTTGAAAACTTGAGCATTTTTTATTAGCTAAATATGTTATTGAAAACTAAATAAACTAAAAATGCTACTCAATAACATATAATTTCAATAGAAAATTACAAATAAATAAACATGTAAAAAAAAATAAAAATCCCCCGTCCCGTCCCATCCCGTATATATAGTGGGACGGGATGGGACGGATTTTTATCCCCCCAATCCCGGTCCCCCCAAAATCCCGGCCAATTGGTCCCCCGTCCCGTCCCGTCCCCTTCGTCCCGTCCCCCAGTCCCCGTCCCCGTCCCCTTGCCAGCCCTACTTACAATCATAGCATAATCTTGATTTACTGAGGGCAAATGACTCATGAGCAAGATTTGACTTCTTGCTTGAATGTACGACTCATGATTCAAACCCATCAAGAACTGAAACAACTTCAACTTTTGAAGATGCAACAAAAACTCTTTAAAATTATCACAATCACAACCTGGTGTTGGAACTAGTGCTTCAAACTCATCCCACAAATTTTTAAGTTTTAAAAAATACACACAAACATACATATTTTCTTGACTCAAAGAAGCAATAATCTTATGCAAGATTAAAAGTTCTCACACCATTAACCTTATGAAATCTTTCATGTAGATCATCCCATACTGCTTTCGCTAAAGAGACATATATTATACCCTAAGTAATTCTTTAGCTACAGAGTTCATTATCCAAGCCAGCACCACTGCATTTATTCTTTCCCAATGGTTCCCAAATTCACTTGGAAACTTATCTTTAGCACAAGTTCCATCTACCATACTCAACTTATTTCTACCTAACAAGGCTACTACCATAGATCTATACCAGACTGAGTAATTTTCGATACCTGTAAGTTGAAATAATATAATTTAGACACCACTGACATCTGATGGATTGAGGAACAAAGGGTGATTATAATCGATCGCATTGGGCTGAGATCCGCCATGACTAGTTGACCCTGAGACTTCAGTTTCTGTACTCACCATTGTTGCACTCTCCAGATCTTGATTCAAATTTTACACCTCAGTTGAAACCTTCGACTATAGGATCGGAAAAAACTCGCAAGATGCTTTCGCTTATGGCTCTGATACCATGAAATTGTTCTTGAAAGATATATTCCAGAACCAAAAGAGAGGAGAAGAAAAGAAGAAGAGCAAAATAGAGTAATAGTGTATCTGTTTATTAGTGAAAAACCCACATTCAAAGAACTAGTTACAATTACATAAAAGACTCTCTTATATAGAGAAACTTATATCCGTTACTAACTAACAAGAGTTAGTTATAACTAACTTTTTATTAGGACCACTAACAACTTTATTTTCCTTGCTCTCAACAAAAATTTCATAGATCAATTTAAGATATATACATAATTTAAGTCAGTCCAGCGTTTGCATGACCTGAATTTGAATGAATTTAAATGAATCGAATTAATAAATATGCATATTAATAACTCATCTACCCTACCCCTCCCACACCACCACCACAAATTAATACAGTTGGATGAATTATATTTTCATGTTTTAATTATTTTTTCCACCCCTATTACTCCCTCTACCACTTTTAATTGTCATGTTACATGTTACGACCCAATTTCGAAAACTAAGATTTCGAAACCAAATTCGCAACTTTGGCAATTTTGTTAAGTTTTGGAAAAATTCATAATTTGGAAGTCGCTTAAAAGGGGATTTTTTTTAAAGAAAACATTTTAAATAAACAAAACCAGAGTCGGGTAAGGGTTCAAATAATTCTCTAAGGAAGGGTTTAGGCATCTTAGAGAATCCGCTAACACGCGGTTGACCGACGGATTGAAAAGTTTGGCTAATTTTATAAAAAAAAGGGTTACTTATAAAAATCTTGTTTGAAACTTAAATAAAAATCTTTTGAAACTTGTAAAATCTCAAAAATAAGCCTAACTTGAAACTTTATCCATAGTCAAGTGTTGAATCATACAATTAATTCAAACTCGTAAACATGGAGTAAAGAACCTCGTTTGACAACTATGAAAGGATAAAAGAAATCCTTAAGTCATTCATACAAAGTCCTAAATTAAATTGAA
Organism: Solanum piurae; assembly: GCA_029582685.1. Classification (NCBI taxonomy): domain Eukaryota; kingdom Viridiplantae; phylum Streptophyta; class Magnoliopsida; order Solanales; family Solanaceae; genus Solanum; species Solanum piurae. The sequence goes on along the minus strand of JAJOOO010005362.1, from coordinate 15,986 downwards.
AGACAACTAATTTATTTTTAAGAAACTTAACAATTTTATCCTATTCAAAAATTTGAACTAAATAGTTAGTTCAAATTCATAGACATGGATTCAAAGTTTTTCAACAACTATGAAAGAACATGAAAGGTTTTCAAGTTATTCTATAAGCTTAAATTACCTAACTTAAAAGAGTTTGAAAATTAGAAAACTTGAAGTAAACAAGTAACGAAATAGAAGAGCCAATAAAGAACCTCCAAAAGAATTCATCTAAGTTAAAGAAAAAGTTAACAAAAATTAGCATTCACAATAAAAATAATAATGAGGAAATAAAGTAAACAGTGAATTAAATAACTGAAATTTCCAGCCCACACTCGACCATTTTAGGGGCTGAAATTGTTGTACAACTTCGACCGTTATGGGTTTTAACCCAATTTTTGCTCTTCGTTCTTCTGCCTTTTGAGGCTGCTTCTGCTGCTGCTTCGTTAATTATGGGTTTAAACCCAATTTTTTGCTCATCATTTTAGCTCTTTGGAGCTACTGTTGCTCTTGGTTTTGGGTCTCAACCCAATATATCAGCATTCCTTTCGTACCTTGGCGGAGGTTTGACTTGAAAAGAAGAGAATGCAATGGAATGGAAAGTTCGAATGGACTCAAACGATGAGTTCATGCAAAGAAAATGAGGAAAAAAGGATTAGTAAAGGATCAAATTCTTTAATAAACTAAGATATAAAGCTCAAGGATAATCAATTCAACAATTTGTCATTCACCACAATTTAAACAACAAACCCATTATTACCAAAAAGCTATTGCCTTAACATGTTGAAATTAGTCACAAGGCAAGTAAAATCATAACTTAAAGAGACTGAGAATTAAAAAAGTAATTAATGACCAAAATGTACTTCTCATGGTGAATAAAGAGATGACAATGCCATAAGGACCATTTAAACAACAATCAACATTTAGCACCATATAATAATTCATGAAGGAATAAAGTAGGTTAGTAGATTCGGGAACTATCACACATTGGTTTCGATAATGAACTAAAAATGACAATTAATGATTTAGATTAAAAGCTGCATCCCAAAGGTTCATATCACAGGCCAACAAATTCACATATACGCAAAGGCAAAGCTAAATTTATTTAACAAATCGATTTAACTTCTAAGTGAAATAATTATCAGAAGGATCTTAAATACGTAAGACATACACATCTCTTCACCTAAACTAAATATGAAAGAATGGAAAACTGATAATGGCTACTACAATTGCAAACTTAACACCTCTGTATAGCATAACAGACAAGAAAGACACATCTTATTTGCCATCTTGATCTATGCAATTCAACAAAGAGAAAATAATTAAGACTCCAAACCAAACATTCCCATTTCAAAACAAAAAGGTGAAGGAGAAATAAAGGTGTTTTCATAATAATAAAAAAGAAGAGCAAATAGACGAGGAGAAACACAACACCATTGATAAATAACGAATCAGCACCTAATAGAGCAAATTAATGAAATCTCAAATAGATGAGATCCCAAATACGCAGGCAGGCAACAACTATTCTTAAATCTATCAGTCAACATGCTAACTTTAACTCACAAAATTAGTCAATTAATTGTAACTAGAACTTTTGAAACAAATAATAATTGAAACTCTTCGACTGAAGACACCAAAGTAGTTAATAAGCAACTAATAAACTGATGCAAATTAGAGAATATGCTAGAGTATTTCGCTTTATTAGAACTAGCAGATTAAACGAACTCAAAATCGCTAGCTATAGGTAATAGATGAATGCACAAACTCAAGCCAAATAATGTCAATCTATCACACTAGATAGCTAAAGATTAACACGAGCTCTTAAATAGAACATGTATATAACAATCAAATTTAAACTAATAATCATCAAATAGTAAGAATTCCAAAACTGAGCCAATGTACGCAATTTAGGACCTATATCTCAAAGGAGTGACATGAGGACCTAAGGAATTTAGGAGCAACCAATGAGAAGTTGAATTAAAATTCAACTTCATCTAGAGCTCGACTAGACCTAGGATCAACTCATGATTCCCGAACAAATAAGATCCTTAACAAATCATTTCATATCATTCAAAATAAAACAAACATATAGCTAGTGATCATCTCATCTTAAACAATCAATTTGAGCAAAAAAGAGCTCATTAAAGATGCTAAACTAAGATGAGAAAAGCTCTACTCAAAGCATGAGAATTCATCAAATTTTTATACCAACAAGTTGATTAATTATACCTCCACACCATCAGCCACAATGACACCAAATAATGAAAACAAAATAGATGGGGCCTTTGGAAAGGGGTTGGCAGTACATGGCTTTGAGAAAAGTGAATAAAGGGCTACTGCACCTTGATAAACAAACCAACATATTGGGTTAAGGATAATTATAAAAAAAATATGAACATGACTATTTAAATATAAAGGTATAGAGATATTATTAAACAAGCTAAATTATCTAAGAAAAATCAGTAAGGCATATTACTTGAATAATCCAACAAGACGAAGCAAAATGATGGAAGCATGATTGGCCTATGCTTAACAATAAACATATTTATATAGATTCAATGTAAGAGATGATAGGTAAGAAAACAAAGCTTCAAATGAACAGCAGGGACAGGACTTGATTTAGATGGCAACATAATTAGAGCACCAAAGAAGCTAAGGAGATTTATGACCGTAAAATATTAATAGTAAGCACAAAAGTAACATTATTAGCTACTTAAATATCAAAACAAAGTCTAACCCATGAAAAATAAAACAAAGTTGAGAATACATAAATAGAAAACATAAAAGAGTTGGGAATTAAACAAAAACAAAGCTAAAAAAGAATTTACCTCTTTCCAGGCAACGAACCGGACGACGAGTTTGACGAAGACAATTCCACCACCTCTTTCAACTCGAACAACCACAAAAGCCACAAAATTTTAAACTATTGAACCAAGAGTTCCCAAACTTTTAGGGTACTCTTTGGTCTCCAAAAATCGTCCTCCTTTGAACAGTAAAAAAAAGGCTATTTATAGAACCTAAAATCTCACGAAATTTGAAAAGATTTTCGATGTGGGATTTTGAGAATTTTCAAAATCCCTTAACAGATAAGGATTGCCAACTAGTTAGTGTATGAATTCATACCATTTTGAACGAAATTGGAAAAGGAAAATCGAAAATCAGAAGGGTATTACCGTTGAGGATGGCATTCCTGGAAACTTGAAGCGTCCTCGAGCTCGTGCTATGCATGTGGAGAGTACGAATTGAAGGAGAAAAGGGGAAAACGACAAATGAAATTGGGGACTCTGGCTTGTTCGAATTGCTTTCGCTGAAGAAGAAGAAGAAAGAAAGAAGTGGGATGGGGGGCGCGTAGGGGAGTTTTGTGTGTTCTTTCTGGGAAAAAAAGTGTGTGGGCGCATGAGGTATAGGGGGATTAGGAAAATCGTGGAATAATTAAGGGTGTGGGCCGGTTTATTGAGAAATTGATCCTAAAATTGGATCCAAATAAATGTATTTCATCGCGAAATTGAATTTGAAGAATGTGGTTTGATGCAAATTAAAATTAGTTAATCGAGCTTCTTAATTTAACAAGATAAAATAATTACTTTGAAGTTAAAGATCGACTATACCAATTGACTCATAAATTAGTTACATTTTTTTTTTGAGAAATAAATTATGCTCAATTAAAACACTATTTTTTTTGGTAAACTCATTTTTCTCAAATATTCGAATAAAAAATAAAAAATATATAACTATATATATTATAAATATAAAAACATATAATCTATATGAAAAAGAAGAAGGCAAAAATGTCTTGAAAATGATTTTGAAAGTATTTTTTATTTTCGAAAACAATTATTTCAAATTGTTTGAAATTCAAGAACTTGAAAATTAATTAAATTGGGGAGGGTCAAAATTGGGTGTCAACATTACACTTTTCGAAAGTTAATTTGACTAATTTTCAAAGTTAAGTTAATTAGATTATATTAAACAAAAAATTTAGATATGCAAAAACTATACGAAAATTGTAATTTTTTGCATATCAATATGATAAAAAAAATACATCATAAAATTTAGTTAAAATTTTTATCGTTTGACTCTAAAAAAATCATAACAATTAAAAGTGGACGAAGGAAGCATTAACTTACTATTAATAAGCAAATGCAGCTAGATTATATAGCTTTCCTTCTCTATTTTTGGTCTGTACACCAAGGAATAATTGCATTTAATTTCCTTGCCACATTGTATGACTAATGGGTCAAGTTTACTCTAACTGTCTCAATAATTTTGAAATTCCAACGTTATTAGAAATAAAAGTTTTTTTCACGGCAAATCAGTGAGAGACTTTTGTTATAGAATATAAATCTTCTACACATTTCCATCGAATTATCAGACCAACTTACTAAAAAAATGCATAATGAGAAATCAATTCTCAGAAATAATGACAGATTTCCTAATAAAAAACATTACTAAAAAATATATGTGGGAATAGACTCTGAACATATTTTAGTGTAAAATAGTACTTTTTTAGTAGTGTTGGTTAAATTAAATTACAAATTATTAAGGATGGAATTCAAAAACTAACAATAATCTTAAGTAATGGACAATAACTTGCATAAATTACTAGCTAATGATTTTTCATGCTCGTGAGTTGCGAAAAAAGTGGGTGTTTATACAAGTAATTAAGGTCCTTTAATTTCTTAATCTTAGAGCTTGTTAGTTATTAAATTTGTTGATGTTGATGGTTGATAAGGTTATTGACCCGTTATTTAGATTAAAATGAGCTATAATACAAATTACAATATAATCGGTTCAATTCTTACTAACATTAAATTTCTTTGTGATTTTTTCTTTCTAATTTTGTAAGTCCCTAATAAAAATATTTTCTTTATTATGAATAAATATATTGTATTATATTCGAGTTTCGAATTCATTGCATGATTTGTATGTACATGGGATCAGTGGCAGAGCCACCTTACAATTAGGGGGTTCATCCAAATCCCCTTCGGCGGAAAATTATTTGATTTATACATGGTTAAAATAATTTTTTAGGTATATATAGTAGATGTCGAACTCCCTTCGGCTACTTCGTGTGTCTATTTTTTCAGATTTTGAACCCCCTTATTGAAAATCCTGGCTCTACCACTGCATGGGATACACTGTCTTTCTCGCTCTTTCGTTCCTCTCCTTATTTATGTTTGTATTTCACAATTTCATGTATATGTGTCCTAGTAGAATATGAAAGCACATGCATCTGACTCTATATGCATAAGCTTGTATCAAATTCTACAAGTGTATCTATCTATGTATCTAATATTAATTTTGAAAATATGTATCTAATTGTATATACATAAGCTTGTATCAATTTCTATTAGTGTATTTGTGTATCTAATATCAATTTTACAATTATAAGTGCATTTGTGTCAAATATCAATTTCATCAATCTAATCTCAATTTCACAATTATAAGTGGTGTATTTGTATTTGCATCAATATCAATTCATCTAGTGTATCCAATATAAATTTGATAGCATAGATACATGTGTGTTTGATCTCAAATATGCATTAATACATTCATCAAATAAGACGATATCAAATATGCACTAATGTATTAAGTGTATCTATGCCTAGATACATTATTAGAATTGAAGAAGAGGAAGCCACTTTCATGGCAAGTTGTATCAACCAAAATAAGTATAACAAGATAAAAATAAATTATTCACCAACATCATATTTGTGTGGAAAGCCTTTTTAGTGTGAAGAGAAAAAAAATCACAAGATTAAACTCTTCTATAATCAACCAGAGTTATAAAATGTTCTCCAAACTGACCATAAAAAGGTGTAAAACATCGACTAGTCATATATATAAGATAACATAAAAAATTAGAGAAAAAAGAAGCAAAATCATCAAAACACAACTACTATTCATAAAAAAAAATTGACGCTACATGAGTACTCTAAATCCACCTCTATTAGTTCTCAATCGTAGATTAATATGAGAGGAACAATTTACCCAATAAAAGCATAATCGAACAAGAAACTAAGCAGCAAATCACAATCTTTAAACTTTTATTAATGAGATTTCTTTATTTAACCACATAAAAAGAAAAAAAGATCAAAAATTCAACACCTCAAACGCACCTTATTTTCATCTCATCACAATAGCCCCATCGCCACCACCCAACACCTCTATTCCCCCACTCCCATCTTCCACAATAATTGTTTAGATTATATATAAGTGGTTTTACAATAATATTTATTGTTTATGCATGTATCAAACAAATAAAGAAGTAAAAAACTTATTTATTTTTTATTTCTTATTTCTTTTATACCAAATACGTCATTAGGATAGTGCTATTTTTTAAGGGAAAATTGTATGAATTAGCAAACTATTAATTTAAATTAAATGTTATATCCATAGTTTATTTTATTTGTAATTCGCAGCAAACATTCCATTTTTTTACCATCTGATTCGGTATATAATTAGCCATTTTTTGGTATACAATTACCCATTCGGTATACAAATGTATAAAATGTGTTTGTGTTTGAATAAAGAGAGAGAAAAGTGTATATACAATTACAAATACAAATACATATACTTTCATCCTATACACTTATAATTATACAAATACAGATCTTATTATACAAATTACAATGTATAAATGAATTTATACAAAACTGAACAATTTGTATAAAATTGAATGTATCTAGCGAATTTTACAAATCAAAAGCTCCATAGCATACATAAAATTTGCTATAGAGCTCAATTATGCAAACCATAGCTATAACATACAAATATAATTTTTATGTTTGCTATATATGAAAGTTCCTCATTTTTCAATTACAAACGCAAAAAAAAATACCAGTAAATGTTATTTCTACGAAAAGCCTTCTCATAAATTTCTCCATTTTCTTCTATTTATAACTTGTCATATTTCCTTTTTTTTCGAATATCTCAAGTCTCAACCTATGGGCAAATATAATATAGACTTTTATGGCATGATCACGAGAAATCACATTTTTTTCCCTATTAAGATACATTTTAAAAATCCATTTAACATGCAGAAAGAAAGAAGAACAAATATGTCTATATACATAGGTACAATTTTTTGCTCATTTATTGCTAACAAATTCCACTTTAATCATCAAATAATAATAAATCCAATATCCATGCTGAAGAAACAATTTTTAAAATAATCTTAGAAGAAAACAAAAGAATCCAATATATATATGCTAACTCCATCAATTGCTATTTTCTCCCTCATCCTTTTATTTAAAAATGATTTATGTTAATACTTTTTTTTTTTGCATATTTAATAATTATGGATGAAGCACAAAACATAAAAAAAATTAATTATTAATTGTAATGGGAACCACGTTAAACTATGTAAAACACAAACTAATTTCTTAGTTAGATGCACGTTAACAAGGAATCAATAAGGCCCACCTTTCCCAATGTTAATAAACACCACAATTTAATGGTATTTTAATTTAGGAATAATAGCACTTTTGTCCCTCTAATTATTGATAAGATGAATTATGGTAATAAATGTTAGGTAGTGTTATTTAAAATTATATATATTCTTATGCATACAAAAATACTTTTTGATCGTATATAGGAACAAAAAGAGAATATTACAATTGATTAAATGTTATATATATACATGCTTAACTACCCCATACTAGGATTAGAATAGGGTTTGTTTGTAGCTTCAACAAAAAACAATAATAACAAATTTTATAGGTGAGATATGATAAGGCTAAAATATATGCAAATTTTATTTTTATCTCGTCAAGAGAAATTATTTTTGGAAGATTTTGACTTAAGCAACACAATTTATCTGTAAGGCGTTGTTTAATAAGATGTATTAAAAAAATAATATAGATTAACTTTGTGTGTAGTGTTAATACTTTGTTTGGTACATATTTTCAACTTATGTATAACTAACTAATGCAATGATTGTATTAACAATGTAAATGATACGCATTTAACATGATTAAATACATAGTTGTTCTTCAAAACTTTGTTTACATTCTTTCCATTATATATAGTAGATTTTACACAAATCTCATAGTGTTAAGAGTTAATTACATTTTATTTTTTACTCTTTTCCAAATTATAAAACTCCTTTAAATTTGGTGAAATCCGGATACATCCCAAAACGTTGGATACATCGCGTCTCAGTTTCGGATACATCCCTCAACGTCCTGATACATCATGTCTCAGTTTCAGATACATCACTCAATGTCCCAATATATCGTGTAAAGTGATGTATCTGACTGATACATCGTGAAGAGTAACGTTCCGATACATCGTTTACATCTCGATACATCGTAAAGTTATGTATCCGACTGATACATCGAGTAAAGTGATGTATCCGACCAATACATCACGTAAAGTGATGTATCCGACTAATGCATCGCGTCAAGTAGAAATTTTTGTATTTTTTTTTCAAATGGTAGGAAATTGTAGAGAATATAGTAAAATAAGTTGTGTATTTACATAATTTTTTCTTATTTGTACGAATGTATTTTTGTAAACAACTATTTTATTTTTAAAATCATGCATTGCATGATATTTTTAATACATCAAATCAGACACTGCATAAAAAATAATTTCAGCATAACTAATACACTTTATTCCACAATATTCGTATATAGCTTACCAAATGATCACATTGTGGAACTAGCTCAATTTGATTGGAGAATAAGTTAGTCGAGATTGATTATCTTAGAAATAGTTATCACAAAATTGTTATCTCATTCTTAATGTGAGAAAAATAACACTATAATTTCGAAATAAATTATCCCAATCAAACATAAAATAAGGAATTATCTCTTATTCCATGTACCAATCGAGTCTTAAAGTGCCGATGATTATCATAAATAGTAGTTTTTGCCAAATAAGCACACAAAATCATCAATATTATTACTATTTTCATTGAAGTTGTTCAGATTTAAAAGGATTGTCATTGTCGGTTGTCGAAATTAGATTAGTCAATCAACATTCTTTCGGTCTTCTTCATTTCTCTCTCAAAACAACACAAAAAAATGCAGAAATGGCCGAAGAAGAAAACTCAGTATCCTCTTATAGCACTCGTTTTCTTCATCTTCATTGTTTTCTCTATTCTCTATAATGAAATTTACATTAATGAAATTCAGTCAAAACACTCCACTCACCATACTGATGATGATGATTCATCTACTACAGCCAAGGAAGAAGAAGAAGACCCTTTGTTCCAATCTGTGAAAAACCTCACCCTACCAAGAATTCCTCCTGGTTAGTTTTCTAGATTCGACATTTTTCTTTGTTTTATGAGCAAGTTTTTAAGGGATTGTTTGTGGGGTTTTTTCAATTTTTGAATATGGTGTTTTTTTCTGCATTTTCTTGAAATTGAAGTTCAGAAACAAGGACCCTTTTGATTAATTTCAATTTTTTTTGCGAATTTGAATATGGTGTTTCCCCCCCTGCATTTTCATGAAATTGGAGTTCAGTAATAAGGACCCTTTTGATTAATTTCAATTTTTCTGCGAAATAATGCTTTGATGTATGTTTATTTTTGAACTCAACTGAAGGGATTTGTGTTTTCTGGTGTTGTTAGTGCCGTTGGATAAATCTAGTGCTTGTCACTCTACTGTGAAGTATAGTGGAAAGAGAGCTGAATGGGATAGCTTTAAACCGGAGTCCGGTGGCCGGAGAGAAATGCCGGAAACATGTGATTATTTTTCTGGTGAATGGGTGTTTGATAATAGTTCACATCCATTGTATAAAGAGTCTGATTGTCCTTATATGTCCGATCAATTGGCGTGCCACAAGCATGGTAGGCAAGATCTGGAGTATCAGTACTGGAAATGGCAACCTCATAACTGCAATTTGAAGAGGTAAATTTTGATTCTTTCTGCTTTTTGTGTAATATTCTAGCGCATTTGTTATTGTACCTATTTATGCCGGACCATGTTTAGTATGTATCTAATATTAGCATTCAGATGCAAGAGCATTAATATGGTTCATTGACACATTGTCGTATTGATTTAGTAACTATAGGTATTTTAACGATACGGGTAAATATGCACCATTTGTTAGACGGCAAGTATATATGCACCTTTTCCCTTCTAAGTATAATAGGCTAATAGATGAAAGAATATGTGAGTAATTTCATAGTACTAACCAAATGATAAAATCTCAGATTAGTTAATCTCACCCTATAATGTTTGATTTCTTGTATTATGTTGTAGAAGTTGTTATGTGTTAATGTTGATATGCAGGTGGAATGTGACTGAAATGTGGGAGAAATTAAGAGGGAAGAGACTAATGTTTGTGGGAGACTCGCTGAATAGAGGACAGTGGATATCGATGGTGTGTCTAATGCAATCTGTTATTCCAGCTGATAAGAAGTTCATGACACCACAAGCCCACCTTTCAATATTTAGAGCAGAGGTGAAGTGAACTTATATTCAGTATATGAAATGTATCATTCGACTAAGTGATCTCTAACTCTATATGATGTCAAGTTTAAATGTACTTCTTATCTGTTGATGGTGATGATTACGTCAAGATAATTTAACATCCGTTACTAAATTCAAGTGTTTATCTGTTGATGACAGGAATACAATGCCAGCATAGAGTTTCTTTGGGCTCCACTTCTTGTCGAATCAAATTCTGATGATCCAGTTGATCACAGACTCTCTGAGCGAATACTGCGTCCAGATTCACTTCTTAGGCATTCATCAGAATGGATGCATGCCGATATATTGGTCTTCAATTCATATCTTTGGTGGAGACAGGGTCCTGTTAAGTTATTGTAAGTATGAACTCTAATTAGGTAATTAGGTCTTGACTTAAAGCAAAAATGCCAAGAACTAATATTTGACTTCTCAGGAAGCTGATAAATGAAAATTTAAAATATATAACGGTGGAAAGGAGGAGTGCCTGATTTCTCTTTTGCTATTTTATCTCGGCTGGATTTCCCTGTTTCATATTTCTTCAAATTGCAAACTTTCAGCTCACCAGGAACTTTAAAACTATTTATATTTCTAACTTAGAATTAATGGAAATTTCACAAAGAAAAGAAGATTGCATTCTTATCAGTTTTGTTACCTTTTTAGATGGAGTTCTGAAGAAAATGGAGTTTGCGAGGAAATAAATGGATTGGGAGGCATGGAGTTAGCTATGGACGCCTGGGCAAATTGGGTGGATTCCAATGTTGATCCAGCGAAGAAGGTCTTTTTTGTCACAATGTCCCCTACGCATTTCACGTAAGTGAGGAGCTCTTCTTTCACTGCTAAAGCTTACTTTGAGTACTTAACTACAAATTGTTAATTATTTGTCAAACGTGACATGAGTTTTTGTTGGTTACCAGTGTGTTAGGTGACTCGGCTGTAACAATTCTGAGGCATAGTGCATGAATTTGACTTGATTCTAAACTTTAAAATTATTTTTTGATTATTTTATATGAACAATTAAGAGAATGGAAGTAGCATCTTTTGTGTATGTTGATTTTTTAATCTAATGTTAAGTAGTTGATGTAAAAGATTTAGTTAGTTTGTCAATTCAGACCAAATTGGTGAACTGAACAGATCAAAAGTTTGCACAGAGCATAAAGCTCTCAATTTCATTTGCCTATGTGCATTGTTGATAGAATTCCCAAATATCTTGCGCTATGACTATTGAGTCCATTCTGTAGGGAATGCTCCTGAAGAACCATAATCACTTGTCTTGTGCGTGAACGCATTTCTGATTACAAGATTGAATCAGTGAGGAGCAAGGGCAAGTGACCATTCTAATTATCCATTTCTAATACACGTTGGGGTCAAAAGGGAAGTTCAGAACTTTCATGTTCTGCAAATGGGACTAACGGAAATGAGGATGCTTAGGTGGATGTGTGGGCTACTAGGAGAGACAAAATTAGAAATGAAGATCTTCGGGACTAGGTGTGGGTGTCTTTCTGTGGTAGACATGATGAGGGAAGTGAATTGAGATGGTTCATACATGTGAAGAAGAGAGATGCAGATGCCCTACTGAGGAGGTGAGAGAGGTTGGCTGTGGTGCGCTTCAAGAGAGGGAGAGGTACACTGAAAAAAACATTGGGGAGAGATGATTTTTCTGGACATGGTGCATCTCCAGCCCATTTTTTTGATAATTTCTGACCCGCCCTTTGGACCAATCACAGCCTTCTAAACTCGGTGGATAATGGGCCCGCCCCTCTACCCTTCTCCACTTAAATACCAGACTTCGCTTTGCATGGTGTGGGGCTTGAACTTGCGACCTAAGCCACAAATCCTCCACTTTTTGCCACTTGAGCTAGGCCTTAGGGTTGTTAAGTTAATGGTGGATAATGGTGCATCTCCAGCCTATTGAGGACATGTTGTTAGATAGAAAGTAATAAAGGTCGCCGGTTAGGGTGTTAAGTTAGTAGTTGAGTGTCGTCTCATTGTCCAGCGTGACTCCTTGCATACTACTAGTATTAGCACCATCCTCGTACTTTTTAGTCCCTCGATTTCTGCTACTACATGTTGTTGGCTATCATTTTATTTTGTTGTGGTTACTGTTGCTTTTCTCTGTATGCTTTAGAATGCTTTCCCTATTTTTTTGACACTAGTAACATAGAATGCTTTCCCTATTATTTGCTTTATCTTTATTACTTTTGTTTCCTCCTTTTAAATCTGCTTTGATATGTGGCACTTGAGCCGAGGGTCTTTCGGAAACAGCCTCTCTACCTCCTTGAGGTGTGGCTAGGTCTGCGTACACTCTACCCTCCCCCGACCCCTCCTGTGGGGATTTCAGTGGGTTTGTTGTTGGGGTCAAAGGGCCATAATATTTAGTTTTATGTTTTAATACAGCCAGTTGCTGAAATCCAACATGAAAGATTCTTCTTGTGTATTTCCTACCATAAGAAATCATATCTTTTGTTGTTGTTTTCTTCTTTCAACATTCAGGAAAGGAGAATGGGAACCAGGAAGTGAAGGAAACTGCTACAACGAGAAGCTTCCCTTGAATGGAACATACTGGGGCGTAGATTCTGACTTGCCCACTATGCAGATGGTGGAGAGGACACTCGCTAGGTTAGGCTCAAAGGTTAACGTTCTCAACATTACTCAGCTCTCAGATTACAGGAAAGACGGCCACCCTTCTATCTACCGGAAGTTTTGGGAGGCGCTGACTCCTGAGAGATTAGCAGACCCTGCAAGTTACTCAGATTGCATCCATTGGTGCTTGCCTGGTGTGCCTGATGTATGGAATGAACTGCTTTTTCAGTTTTTGTGAAAAACAGGCACACTTTGTAAGTAATCTTTCCCACTATCCTTGGAGAAGCAAAAGGAAAGTTCACTCCCTTGAACGTATAATGTACATCTCAAATGAGCATAGCGTATTTCGTCTGTTAGTATAGAAGCAAAATCTTGAACGTCAAGGTTTATTACGAAATGCTTCTTCGTTTGAGGTTGCTTTGATAGTTTAGTGATTCTCGATACAAGTGTTGGTGGGAGGTAGTATATGTACCCGCTGAATGTACCCGCTGAACTAGCTGAGGTTTGCTCAAAATGAGTGTATACCACGAACCGCGTAAATACATTCATTCATATATGTTGTGAGTTTTGGAAATATTATAGAGGGAGTAAGATTCATTTGCAAGTTTATATTTGGTGGTATGGAACAAATGGAAATTGAATGGCTTCTCACTTACTTTTATTCTCAATGATGATAGAACAAATGTATAGAATTTTGTAATTTCCATATCTTCCTAGTACTTGTATTTGTTTTTATTTGTCAATGTTCGAATGAACCTCCTGAACCCTTAGTAGCTCTGCCTCTGTTTGCATGCCTCCACTACGTTATATAAACGATCAAGCAAACACAACTTTGCCCTAGTCTTCCAATTATCTCGTAATTAGTTATCAGTACAAGCTAATATCTTGCGAAAACATGCAAGTTTTTTTTTTCCAAAATCGTTTTTGTTATATTTTATCTCTTTATATTTTTTAATTTTATTTATAATGGTACACTCTTTGTAAAATTACGTCATTATAACAAACTTACTCTAATATCCTTGTGTTTAATATTTTATAATAACCAAAAAGAAAATGTTATATTTTGTTGGAAATATAGCTTTAATAAGTTTCGCAAGTGTAAAGGATTGAAAACGTTAAAATCACAATGTCGACATTGGAAGGTGCGATTTTTTTTTGTGTGGTCATTTTTTCCAGCAAATTTCATCTCTTACCTTCTTTTAGCCAATGTAAATATGAATATCTTTTGTGATTTTAAATGATTTACTTTCTTTTAAAAAGCAAAAGAACAACATACATTAGTGTAATAGCACCCAAATGTGTGATTTAGTAATCAAAGATCTCAAATTTAAATTTTAGCATAGCTTATAAATTTTAACATTGATGAATAGAGTGAGGCGACATGTATTCCGCATAATTAGTTGAAATGTGGGCAAATTTATCAAATATATATATATATATATAGATATATATGATTTTACAAATGAGATTTGAGAAAGATCAGAAGTATGCAGATCTTATTTCTATCTCTATAAAATGGAGAGACTTATTTTAAAAGATGCTTACCTTTAAAAAATACCGAGTAATTTTTATTTCTAAACAATTTTAGTAAAATTTAAAATTACGGTAACAAATCAAATAAGGTCGAAACAAACAATAATGTTATACTCCCTCCTATCTAAAACAAATTGATCATTTTTTCCCCTTAAATTTCCAAAATATTAAGATAATATTTGTTGGGTTTTAAAGGTGTGAACAAGAAATGAAGGGTTGTGACTTTCCTGAACAGTTGTGACTATGCCGAAGGGTTGTGACCTTTATGAAAGGTTGTGTCCTTTCTAAAGGGTTGTGACCGTTTGAAAGGTTGTGTCATTTCTAAAGGGTTGTGACCGTTTGAAAGGTTATGCCTTTTCCAAAGTGTTGTTACCTTTCTGAAAGGTTGTCTTCTTTCTGAAAGATTGTCTTCTTTCCAAAGGATTGTGACCTTTACCCTTTGTTGGCTATAAATAGAGAGGTTTTCTCTCATTTTTCTGCATCGAATTCTTCCCTTCTTTTGCATACATTTCTTACAAAACAAAATCGATCGATCGTGTCTGTGTGTGTGATTCGTTGCTGTCATTTTGAGTTCGTTGAAATTATCGAAGTTTGAGGTACCGCTACTTCTTTAATGGTCAATTCGGGAGGAATTAATCTGCAACCTCGGGTACTTGAGGAGATTAAATTTCTTAAGGACACACAGTGGGTTCTGTGGACTCGGATAGTTCTTTGTGTTTTTCTTTTCATCTTTTATTATCTCTGATTTGCTAATCTGAATACAGGAGATAACAATATTATTTTATTTTTTAAAATGATACTTATTTCGAACTTATTTCGAAACCCTTAAAAAGCAAAAAATTGGTAAAGCTCGTATGAGCCACAGAACTTGGCACCCTCGAGTGTCAGTACAGTGTACTTACTAAGGTAGTGTACTACAAACAGAAATTGAAAATACTGTTCTATTCATTTTAATTTACGTGACACATTTTAAATTTTGAAATTTACACAAATTTATCATTAATTATAATTTTTTATATATATATAAGTATTTTGAATTGTCAATTAGTGTGACTTATAATATTTTTTACACAGTTTACAAAAATATAAACTTTATTTAAATTTGTTTTGAAGATTATATTGTTTGACTATCGAAAAATGAAATGTGTCACATAAATTGAGACAGAAGGAGTATTATCGAAATATATTTTACATGGTACAGATTATTCTTACTTGTGCACTTGATTTTTTTTTTTGGTTTTTCACCAGGTGTGTGGAGCCCATAATGGAGCTCCGATTAAATCCAGATCACGCACTGCAGAACCCATTTGAGAGTGACGCTCCCAACACGATTTTCTCCATACCCAAAACTCGAATTCAAGAATTAAAAGTGAAACACTCCCATCAGATTTGTGCACTTGAATTTTAGGAGAAGAGAAGAGAGTATCAAAGAAC
>JAJOOO010005361.1:0-13998 GCA_029582685.1 Solanum piurae | reverse complement strand
ATTGAATATAATCGTGGGTTAAAGTAAAGTCTAAACCATTTTCCTCGTGGGATCGACCCCAACCTACAAGTTGGGTTCTTTACTTGATAACGATCGCTTATGCTTCTTTAGGGAGGTGTAATTTGAGTGTATCAACCGGAATCCCATGAAAGCTTACCACCTATTGAATATACAACTTAGCATAATCCTCTGCTGAATGGGTAATCTTTACTGGTAGAAAATGGGATGATTTTGTCATTTTATCTACAATCACCCAAATGGAATCGTGTTGCCTACGAGACCGTGGAAAACCTGTGATGAAATCCATATTGATCACCTCTCACTTCCATTCTGGAAGTTCTATATTATGAGCCATACCACCGGGCCTTTGGTGCTCTACTTTAACTTGTTGGCAATTTAGACACTTGGCCACAAACTCTGCAAAGCCCCTCTTCATACTACTCCACCAATAAACATCTCTCAAATTGAGATACATCTTTGTGGAACCCGGATGAATGGAATATCTGTAGCTATGAGCTTTCTCTATGATCCTTTCTTGGAGTTCATCCACCCTTGGTACACACAACTTACCTTGATACCTCAACACACCATCTCCCCCTTGTTCAAAAGCCAATACTTTTTGCTTATGAACATTTGTCTTTAATTCAAGCAAAATAGGATCTTGGTCTTGCTTCTCTTTTATTTCTGACACTAATGATGATTCAGCCCCATTCATCACCACCTCTCCTCCTTCTGTGGAATCCATTAGTCGGACTCCCAAGCGTGCAAGTCTATGCACATCTTTCGCTAACTCTCTCTTTTCTTCCTCAACATGGGCGGTACTACCCATAGACAACCTGCTTAAGGCATCAGCAACAACATTAGCCTTACCTGGGTGGTAAAGAATACTCATGTCATAATCCTTGAGTAATTTTATCCACCTCCTTTGTCTGAGATTAAGCTCTTTCTGAGTAAACACATACTGAAGGCTCTTGTGATAGGTGAACACATCCACATGCACACCATAAAGATAATGGTGCCATATTTTCAAAGAAAAAACTACGGCATCCAATTCTAGATCATGGGTTGGGTAGTTCATCTCATGAACTTTCAACTGTCTGGAGGCATAAGCTATAACTTTGTCATTCTGCATTAAAACACAATCCAAACTAACTCTAGATGCATCACAATATACAATAAAGCCTTGCGTACCTTCTGGTAAGGTCAAAAATGGGGCAGTAGTCAACCTCTTTTTCAATTCCTGAAAGCTTTCCTCACAAGCTTCAAACCATTGAAACTTCACTGTTTTCTGAGCCAACTTGTTCAAAGGGTATGAAATAGATGAGAACCCCTCTACGAACCTTCTATAATAGCCAGCCAAATCCAAGAAACTCCCAATATCAGTTGGAGATGTTGGTCTAGGACAATTCTGCACTGCCTCAATTTTCTGAGTATCAACTTTAATTCCCTCTCCAGACACAATGTGGCCTAAGAATGCCACAGACTCAAGCCAAAACTCACACTTAGAGAACTTGGCATACAACTCTCTATCCTTTAGAGTTTGGAGAACTATTCTGAGGTGACTAGCGTGATCTTCTTCATTCCTCGAATAGATTAGTATGTCATCAATGAAGACGATAACAAACATATCTAAATAAGGTTTGAATACTTTATTCATAAGGTACATGAATGTTGCAGGTGCATTAGTTAAACCGAACGACATGACCAGAAACTCATAATGACCATAACGGATCCTGAATGTTGTCTTTGGAATGTCACATTCCCTTACTTTCAACTGATGATAGCCTAATCTGAGATCTATCTTAGAGAAACAAGTAGCACCCTGAAGCTGATAGAAAAGATCATCAATTCTCGGAAGAGGATACTTATTCTTGATGGTAACCTTGTTCAACTGGCGGTAATTTATACACATCCTGAGGGAAGCATCTTTCTTTCTCACAAATAAGATCGGAGCGCCCCAAGGTGAGACACTTGGTCAAATAAAACCCTTATCAAGGAGATCTTTCAACTATTCTTTCAACTCTTTTAACTCTGCTGGAGTCATTCTATATGGCAGAATAGATATAGGACAAGTATCTGGAAGAATGTCTATGCCGAAGTCTATTTCTATCTCAGGAGGGACTCCAGAAAGATCATCAGGAAAAACTTCTGGAAACTCTTTTACTACTGAAACTGACTCCATAGGAGGTATCTCAACACTATAGTCATTAACTCAGACTAACTGATAGACACACCCCTTGGAAACTAACTTTCTCGCCTTAAGGTACGAAATGAAATGACCGTTAGGCACTGCTGAACTACTACTCCACTCTATAACCAGCTCATTAGGAATTAGGAACCTAACGACTTGAGTTCTACAATCAATGGAGGCATAACAGGCATGAAGTCAGTCCATACCTAGAATAACATCAAAATCTACGATGTCTAACTCAATTAAATCAGCCATGGTGTTCTTGTGATTGGTGGATATGACACAATCACGATATACTCGCTCAGCTAGAATAAACTCCCCAACAGGTGTTTAAACACAAAAGGGTTCACAGAGTTTCTCAAGAAGAACATCAAAATTATTTGCAACATAAGGGGTTACAAAAGATAAACTTGCTCCTGGGTCTAGCAAAGAATAAACATCAAAAGTAAAGACTTTGATCATACCAGTGACAACATCTGGAGAATTCTCTTGCTCTTGACGACTAGTGATCGCATAAAGGCGGTTTTCTCCCCCGCCAGTACCGGAAGTATCTCCTCTAGGTGCAGCCCTGTCTAGTATTGGGTTCTATTTCCCAGATTTCCATTTCCTTGGCGGTTCTTAGGGCACTCTTTCATGAATTGACCCTCTTGTCCACACTTAAAATGATATGTGGAGCCATCGCGACATTTACCTGGGTGGGTTCAACCACACTTAGCATATGCAGAAGCCCAGCTACCTCCTTGTGCCACACTACCCTGAGATTGGGTAGGTCTAGCCCTGAAGTGCTATGAATTATGACTATTGTACTCACCTTTGTTTCTGGGTGCAGGTGCACTAGCAGATGATGGAGCAGTTCCCTTTTGCTTTTGTTGGAAAGAAGACCGGTTCGAATTATTTCTTTGCTGCCCGGACTCATTCCCTGACGTTTTATCCTTCTTATTTCTGAATTCCTCCCTATCCCTCAACTTCTCTTCCTCAACCTGCTGCACATAGACCATCAACCTTGCTATATCCATGTCACCTATTAGCATTGCAGCCTTACCTTCCTTACTCGATAGACGAGACAGCCCAGCAACAACCAAACTCATTCTACTCCTCATATTCACAACCATCTCCAGAGCATAACGGGATAGTTGGGTGAACTTCAACCCATACTCATGAACACTTATTGAATCTTGCTTAAGGGTGAGAAATTCTTGTACCTTGGCCTCTTTCAGTTCTCAGGGAAAGAAACGCCCCAAGAAGGCCTTCTCAAAACAAGCCCAACTCGCATGTGGTGTTCCCTCAGCTCTACCCTTCTTCCACTGGTCAACCAAGTCCTAGCAACATTCTTCAGTTGATATGCAGCTAGTTCTACTCGCTCAGCATCAACAACGTGCATGACCTCAAACACCTTTTGCAGCTCCTCAGTAAAGTTCTCTGGATCCTCAGTAGTGCTTGAACCAGTGAAACTTGGAGGATTCATCCTCAAGAACTCACGAATCCTCAAAGTATCATTCCCTTCCTGTCGGTTATCTCTCTACCCAGCTTGGTTGGTCACAGCTTGACTCAACATTCTTATCGCTTCCCTAAACTCATCATTGGTAACTTCTCCTTGGGGCTGCACTTCAGGTGCATTGGGTACCCCTTGCTCCGCAACATTATGCCTAGCAAGACGACCTTTGACAGCTCTTCGTGGAGGCATGATTGACTGAAAACACATGCAAGCATGAATTAGAAAGAGACTTTATAGAGATGAACTCTATCGCTTGAAATGAGTGCGAAAGAAGTGAGATAATTTCCTAAGTGTCGCAGCCTCCTAATTATAGATGTGGCGCACTTCACACTAATAACTAGGACTCTACTGATACGACTTCATAGACTTCCTAGGACTATTGAACTCTATGCTCTGATACCAAGTTTGTCACACCCCGAGCCTACACCCTGGGCAGGACTGGCACTCGAGAGCCATTACTGGCCCCAAGCGAACCCTTGGTCTGGCTTACTTACTCAATGGAAGACTCTAAGCATTATTACAATGATGAAATGCACTTTTACTCAACTGTTTAATAAAATAACTTAGAACGTTTAAAGGTCAAACATTCAACTAGGCCAAAATGGCAACTCAAGTCTTAACATATGAAATAATAATGTAAAGACAACTGAACTACTAACTGTCTATGAAGCCTCTAAAACAAAGAGGGATGTTGGGACAAGACCCCCGATCATCCTAACAACTGAAATACTAAAAGCAAAGTAAAAGGAGTCTTCCGGAAAGGAAGGAGACTCACCAACTGACTTTGAGTGCTCAACTGAATCAATGGGGCCCTGGATGCTGATCCTGATTTTCTGTGTCTGCATCATAAAATGATGCAGGCCAAATGGTATCAGTACATTGAATGTACGAGTATGTGAGGGGAATACTAAACATAACATAAGCTTGAAAGGAATATGAAAGAAACACTTACCTTGGCTTTACTCAACTCATGAATAACGTAACTCAATATAAAGCAATAATACACATGCAATATAGAGAAAGGCTTTTTTTTTTTAAACAGTAGAAAGTAACTCAGTTTTTTAAATAAAATGCAATAACAACTCAACTTACTCATATAATAAAGTAATGTAATACTATGGCAGTTTCTCTAACCGACAACCACCACTATGAGCCTAAGTGGTGATACAACGTCTTGCCCACGCTGCTGGAACTATCCTATACTTTGCCGTCATATAGAACGCCTTAACTAAGTGGATCCATTAGTCTCTGCAAAAAAGTACTTACGAAATCATCTAAAAAGTATGATCCTTTACTACCTATGATGGCTACATGGTTTATGGAGACTTGAGTTATTATGAACTCGCATCCCCATATCGGTGATTAATACTACTCCCAAAATATAGTTAGCTCATATATTTTTAAAACAAAACTTCTTTTTTTGGTTTACGATAATTACTCAAAACTTAGCTTAAAAGCTCTCTTGGAATCGTTGTTCCCTTTCTTGCTTAAATGTGAAAACATTTTTAACTCTTGGAATACTTAGTTCTCGTATAATCTTTGAAGAAATGAACTTTTACTCTTACTCTTTACTCAACTCAGAGCTTAAGTCTTAAAACAAAGTTAAAACGTTTGTAAAAAACTTTTGGAAACTTTATGAACTTCTCTTAACTTGAATCTTAACTTTCCTTGACTTCACTCTTAACTTTCCTTGAATTGAATTATGGATTCATGGATAGTGATTTGTGATAGGACAATCTCATGATGTTTAGGAGTGTTTTTAGATAGTTAAACATGAGAAAATATGAAGAAATCACTGTCTGAAAAATAGTCCGCGACGCAGAGATGTATTTAAATTTTTGGTCGCGAAAATAATTTTTGAGGAAGAATGGTCCGCGACTTCTTCGCGACGCGAGGAGATTTTTCCCAATCTGAGGAACAGGTCTGTGTCGCGGACATGGTACCCAAATTTTCCCAACAATTTTCCTTCTTCATTTTTCAGCCCCAATTCACCTAAACTCGGTTCTTTTTCCCAAATTCTTTTTAGATTCAGATACCTAGGAAATGTATCTAAGAACCTAACTCAAAACAACTCTATAATTCGACGTAAATATTTCAAAAACTTCTCAATATCAACTCAATTCAAGAACGACATCAAATTCAAGAATACATATCAAGAACATCAAACTTTCAACCCTTTTAGGACGAATTCACGCTGAAATAAACATGTTTGGCACGTGGGTGAATGAACCCAACGTTATGAAAGCCTCACATACCTCGTAGGGATCACCCCTTGACGAAATCCACAAGCGATTCTTGAAGAACTTGACGATTCTTGCTCCTCCTCCTCTTTTCTCCTCTTCTATTCTCTACTCTCAAAACCCTAACTTAATTTTCAAAAGCGTAAACTGACCAAGTTCAGTTTCGACCCCAATTAAACTCGTAGAAACGAAATAAAGTAATTTGGTAAGGAAAAGACCAAACTACCCTTCTAAAATCCGGATTACACTTTCCTTATTTGAACAACCCAACTTCCAATGGACATATCTCACTGATACAAACTCGGAATCACGCAAACTTGGCGGCGTTGGAAAGATTATTCCAAGATCTTTCTACATATCTGGAAGCACACCTAACTCATCCTGATCTAGGAGTTATGGTCGTATGAAGTTGACCAAAAATCCAAACTTAACATAACTTGACAAATTTCCAGATTTTTCATTCTTTCCCAAAATGACTATTTCCAATTCTAACTCTTTCTCGTTCTTTCAATTAATGAGATGTTACAAAATAGCAGTCCAATAAGCTAATAATTAATTAATTCATACTTGTACTTTGCTCTAAAGATTTCCATCACATACATACTTCAATATTATTAATATCATCTTAAAATATTAATACTAATTAGCAAGAGATACACGTGCAACACACGTGTTTGAAAACTAATTCTACTAAAAATCGTACATGATAAAGTTATTAACTATATCTATCTCTGAGATTGTTGTGTTATTATATCTCTAAATGTTAATTACTTCCATCTTTAGTCACAGTCAAGTTCTCACTAGATGCTATGATATCACACTATAGACCAAGAATACTTTATATTTAGAGTGACGAAGAGTACCCCCAAGATTTAGAATTGACGAACAAAAATATATATTATAAACCAATGATTCAATAATTAAATGAAAAAGTGTTTGCCCTAATAATTCTCAAACCCAAACTTAATTACATAAATTGTCTAACATTAAAAAAAGAAATAAACAAATATTTAGAGACATATAATTCTAATTAAACTAGGAAAAGAAAACATAGGAAAAATGGGCTTCGGCAATAGGTAGGGGTGTTTATCGGTCGGTTCGGTTTGGTTTTATGAATTATCGGTTCGGTTTATCAGTTTTTGGTTTTTATATACGCTAAACCAATAGCGAATCAATACGATAATTTTTATCGGTTTTTGGTTTATCAGTTTTGGTCCTTAACGGTTCAGTTTTCGGTTTAACCAATAAGAATATGCTTATAAAATAAATATATGACTTCTCTAATAAATTTGACACGACAAGACAATAATATAACTTTACAAAAGCTCATAAAATAGAAATAATAATAACAAACAGGAAAAGAACTATACATGCATAACACAAAGAGAAATAAAGAGGAATATGATTCTTACTCTAGGTTTTGATGATTTGTATAATGTAAAGTTGTGAACTCAATGTTACAGTGAAGTATGAATTGATGGCTAAATGGCTAAGACATAACTGTTAAGATATTGAGATTAATATTTATTAATATGTATGTATATGTAAAAGTATTAAATTACTATAGTCTTAACTCTTAATGGGTTATCGGTTTACCCAATAATCCAATATTGAAAACCAATATCGAACCGATAACCCGATAATTTTTTTTATAAAACCATTAACCCAATAACCCAATAGCAATAAACCAATAACACTTTTTTTGGTTCGATTTATCGGTCGGTTCGGTTTTTGCACACCCCTAGCAGTAGGTTCTACGGTTTTGCTCTACAGCTAGTAGGTCACTCTACGACTCATAAACCTAAGTCATCGAATGCAGCTTCTTCAAAATTAATCTGGATACTTTCTATGAACATGACCTACGACTCGTAGATCATTGCACGACCCGTCCTGGCAAGCCGTCGTCAAATGTACTGGACTCAACATCTCTAAATCTTTCTATGGCTTAGCCCTACGACTCGTAGTCTGCTTCCTTCGTCCCATACTTAGACAAAATCAAACTCCAACTTCTTCAGCATCTTCTATGTGTCACTCTTACTACTCGTAAAGTAGACTATGGCTCATAGAGGGGACCGTAAATCTCAAAAAACTTTGTTGCCTCAGTATATCTTTCAACTTGTATTGCCAACACTCATTTTCCTGCGCATACACACAAAAATACATCAAATCTACTAACAAATGCTTATGACACATGTAAAACTCTAAGTTTAAAGCATTATAATTACCATAAATATGTGGTACATCAATACACTCAACTTAAAATCGTTGTGTGTTCTCAAGTGACACTACTAACACAAAAATGACACAATGAAAATGTAAACCTAAAATTCAAGCAAACACATGGCCTCTTTCACAACAATCCATCCTCCTTTCCTCATTCAAGAACAGTACAATCATTAAGTTCAAAACAAGCCAACACATGCAGATCAATTCATGACATAGATATACCAATGAATACATTCACATACACTGATAACAATCACCAAGATATCGATATTTCGACAACGTAACTTGTGCCCTCATCGCAAAGAAGTCCCATTTATCACACAGGTATAAATATATATTTAAGTTCAGAGACTCGGTATACACTAACTCTCAAAATTGAATTCAGTACATTATATGCACAATACCACAAACTTGCCCTTATACCCAATACTTAGACTCTCAGATCGTTAAATTAGGATCACTATAGAATTTTCTTAGCCTGTAACGTAGGCTTAGGATCAAGTCAGGTATGTTTTAGATTTAAAATAACTTTTATACCCTCCTTGACATTACATTGACTATTTTCCCCTTTTACAATCAGTACTTGTTTCACATTTACTCTTTTTTCCTCATATTTTTGTTTAAGCTCTGTGTGGCATGAATTTGCGTTGCTTTCTTCTTCTTTTTTCAGCTTTTCATTCTTTCATCTTTTTATTTTCTTTCTTGTCATACCATCTTAATAATATTTTTTGTTTTCTCGATACACAACTCTTTTCATACCCCTTTCTTTTCTTGTTTCCTCTATAACAACCACCTTTAACTTAGGCTAAATGGTCAACGAGGGACTAGGGACAAAACAAAGGTTAACATTTATTTCAAGAAAGGTGAATTGGGTAAATCAAAAGAATGATCTAATTTAGGCTCAACAATTTAGATCGAAGGGAGAATTTTCATTTGGTTGGTTATTTTTAGGTTTAGTAGGCTCAGTTTCAACAATGGACTGTGATCCTTTCCTAATTAACAGTTTAATCACCCTATAAAGACTAACAGGACAAAATCTAGATTGACATACACTACACAAATGAACAAATACGTCACACACACACCTAACACATCGTTTTACTATCAGTTTACCAGTGTATCTGGTTCATGCTTCAATTTAAGTCATGTTATCCTATCAGTTATTATCATGTCATACAAAGATCCTATACAGTTGGCTTATCATTTACACAGCTATAACATAAAACACACAAAAATTTGGAGAATATCAATTTCATTGAGATCTTGCCATCATGCTTTTGTTTCTAGTCTACTTTCACAATTGAGATCCTAAACATGTCGGTTCAACAAAAAATAAAATAGTCCTTGGGGGCGGGGGGGGGGGGGAGGGAGGAAGAACACAGATAAGAAAACCCCAAGGCATGATCAAAGTGTTCGGGCTATTCAGACTTCACCCTTTACACTATCGTCGTCATCCAAATCGCTCACGGTCTGCTCACAAAGCATACCATATGGACATCACTGTACCATATGGTTCCTTCCTTGCTAGCCATGATCTTGAAAGATTAATATAAGATTCTGTAGCAGCTGTCTTTTCTAGAGTCATCTCAAGTTCACTCTCGGTATCCTTGTGTACAAGTAATTTTATTAAAATACTTGGCATTTGTATTCAACTGCTTCCAATCATATGATAAAAGATTTGTCTCAATTTTCTTTATTTTTTATGATGTTTCTAAACATGTTATTCATACGGCAAACGGGTATACATTGTCTTCTTCGGGTATTGATTATGTTAAAAATCTATCTAACATTCTTTGTGTTCCTAATTTGAAGGAGAATTTAATTTAGGTTGGTCAATTAGTTGATCAAAATTGTGTTATAAAATCCTCACCCAATGGTTGTATGATTCAGAATCTGAAAATAGGGATGATTGTGGCCACATGGCATAGAGTTGGCTAAATGTTCTTACTAGAGTTGGTTCATCATCACTTTCATCATTAATGTTTTCTTTCATTCTCTGCAACGAATGTTACTCACTCAAATAAGTTGCTCACTCTTTGGCATAATAGGATGGGTTATCCACATTCCTATTGTCCTCAGCACATGCTTAATTCATGTCTTCCAGGTGCACATGATATTCATTCTAGTCTCCCTCTTACATGTTTTAATTGTGTTGGTTTGAAAGTCACAAGCTTCCTTTTCATTCAATTCGTTTGATTATGAAGATCCATTTGATTTAGTGCATAGAGATGTTTGGGGTCCTTTTCCTATTTTGTCAAGGATGGGATGTAATTACTTTGTGTTATTATTAATCATGAGTCTAGTTACACATAAGTGTTTTTTATTCAAAATAAATCAGAGATTCCGACTCTTATTATGAATTTTATTGAGTATGTACATACATAATTTCATAAAACTGTAAAGATATTTTGTTCTGATTCTAGGGGAGAGAACAGTAAGGCTAATCTTGTTGAGTTTTTCAAAAAAAAAATTATTTCCCAACGCACTTGTCCTCATACTCCGAAATAAAATGGATCGTAGAAAGAAGAATTGACATGTTATAGAAACTGCACTGGCTCTGCTGGGTACGTCTAATATGCCTAAGATTTTTTGGTTTGAAGAAGTTCTGATTTCTATATATTTAGTCAATAGACAAACTTTTCTAGTCATTACCAATGAAGCACTGTACTATAAGCAATGGTCATCGATCGCCCATTACTGTATGACATATTTCTTCTCATAATCAACTTGATTATTTGTTTACAAAGGAAATGACACGTGCACAACATCAATATATTATCTCCAAATTGCTACCGTGTGATCACTGTGTATCATTTTGAGGTAGGATGTTAGGCAATGGTATAATTGTAGAGTAATTACAAAATATACTATTTCTTATAATACGACTTAATTACAGATTGTACAGTTATAACAATATATACTCCTTCCTAGAATAGAACTCTAAGCCTACAATTATATAACTATAAGTATTTTCTACTATACCATTCTATGAATAGATTCGAATAATCTCACGTCTTGCTATCGGTTTCTACCCAAAATTAGGTCTATTCTTCTGTATGGGTGAACCTGTCAAAAGACAATGAAATGCGCATAACTTCACACATGACGACAGATAATCATTTTTCTTTTCCGATAAGAAATCAACAACTCTTTCACTTCCCAAATACAATTCATATTATATCTAAAACGTAAGGGACTATCTGTATGCTGCAGAAAATATGTGCTTAACTAATAGATGAATTAGACAATAACACATGATAAAATTGAAATCAGATAGACACTGGTCCTTTCTACCTCAGCTCGAAGAAAATCCCAGGACCGAGGCCCTCTATGTGACCAAGATCAGTATGATCTCAATGCAACTAAAGTCGCTCCGTAACCGGGTAAATTGCAGGACTTCTTCCTGAAAACAAATCACTTTACTAATGTAGCATCTCATAATAACCTTAGATAGATTAACAGTCAGCCTTGAATCTAGCGTTGATCTTCCCCCAATCAACTACGAGCTCAATGTCAGAGCTCATACATGTGCTATTAGGTAGTCTTCTCAGAACAAGCGTGTGGTCTTTTCACATTATGGTATAGGCTTGGATATGCTTCCTATAAAAGAGACATATCATATGTAATCCCTATTTACAAATTCTATTACTAACCAAAATGTTATTCCCTCTGTTTCAAAAAAAAATGATCTAGTTTCTTTTTTAATCTGATTTTAAAAAAATGACTTTTTTCCTGTTTTGGCAACACTTTAACTTTAACTTTCCACATGATAGGTTTAAGATCACAAGATTAAAGGGTATTTTGGTACATTTGACATAACTTTAATTTTGAACCACAAGATTTAAAAGTTTTCTTTCTTTTCTTAAACTCCGTTCCAAGTCAAACTAGATCATTCTTTTTTTTAACGGAGGGAGTAATTTTTTTAGTAAACAATCGGCTAGTTTGATCATTGGTGTCAGGAAATTCTTAGAAAGAATATTCTCATGCTACGTTCCTGAAAATAACCAATTCTTCACTTGCTGGATGATACTACTATTAGTAAAATGTAGACAGACTCATGCATTTAATTATATTAATTTTTTAATTGAGACTTTTTTTCCCAATTTATTACATTTGACAAATTGTAGCATTACTTAGACATTATATGTCAAATAATTCTTCCAGATCAAATTAATGAGTTGAAGACAAAACAAAAGCTGTCAGTTTTTAAGGTTCCATCACACCAAGATAGATATTCATAAAGAAATCAATTGCGCAAATAAACTAGTTTAAACAATTATTCCCTTCCACCATTTTTATTTGTTCATGTTTAAACAATAATTTTATTAGTATATCATTCTTATTAATTATAAATTAATTAAATATTAAAAAAAATTAATTAATTACAAAGATAAATTAAATATAAAATAATAAATTATTTTTAATTTTTTGAATTAAATAAATAAATTTAAACAACTATTTTTAATATACTGAACAATTAAAAATTGAGAAATGGAGTATATATCACGCAAAATTATGGAATAAGTGAATTATAACCAGCTAGATTCATGTGTTAAATCACTAATCAAGTAGTTATCCTGTCGTTTTTAAGTCCAAAATTGACATGACTAGACTAACGTACTAATTGTTAGGCTCTGACAAGAGAAACCTTACAGATTTTCTTGAAACTTTCAAAGCTAGATCGCATTTAATTCAGAGAGTATCTTAATTAGAAAGACAGTTCATCAAACAAGAATGGATGTTTTGATTTGGTGGAGCTGTGTAGGATATATGTCTTGTACACAAATCCAGGTCGTCGACTTCAACAATATTTCACGAAGGGTGTCCAGGTGTTAAAGTGTGAATGTTCTTCTTAAAAAAGTGAAAAAAAAGAGAGTTGTTACTAGTGAGAGATTTAAAAACACGAACACTTAAAGTTTGTGTGCTACTAGTGAGAGATTTTGTTTAAGTATGTGTCTTTGCTTTTTCAAGGAGCCTGAAACTACTGGACTACATCATATTGTTGTATCAAAGGTGTCCAAAATATGTTATTTATGGACTTTGTTTATCATTATAATTGTATATACAGTATAATTTTCCAAAGAAGGATGTCTAATTGGACACCCTAACATGAGTGTAGCTACACCACTGACAATTCGTGTCCTACGCGACATCTTACATGTAGTATACCACACATAACCCATGTGTCTATTTGTTTGTTCAATTTTATACAAGTTTAAGTGTTTACTTGTGCACACTCAAAGTTGAAGGACATAAATGTCAGCAAAGGCCAAGTTAAATTACATATTTGTATGTTTTTGTTAAATATTACTCTTCCGTCCATTTTTGTTTGTACATCATTGACTTGACACACTAATAATAAATAAAATAAAAGAAGGGATTGGACAAATTCATAGTGTTTGAGGGAGGTTCACGCATTTTATTATACATTTGATTTTGGAGAAAAGTAGTTGAATTTTAACCCTGGTGACCCCAGCCAAAATTTTGCTTTCAACTCCTTTAGACTTTTGGGTCCATGAAGGTTCTGCTTTACCTAGTTTTGGCTTTGTTAGACAAGCCATGTAGAAGTGGGCAAAAGATGTTATATCTACTTTAGCAATATGTGTGCCCACAATAACACTACTAGCTAGATAATGCAATCAATAAGTGAAGTGAGGATAATAAACTACTCCCTCTGTCCCAATTTATATGACATAGTTCGGATTTCGAGATTCAAACAAGTTTATCTTTGACCGTAAATTTTTCATATATCTTTTAAATATTTTGAATTATCAATTATTGTGACTTATAGTACTTTTTATGTAGTTTATAAATATATAAATTTCATTTTAAAAAATTTGAAGATT
>JAJOOO010005360.1:0-15767 GCA_029582685.1 Solanum piurae | reverse complement strand
AACAACTAATGTATCAGTCTTCATAGCACCATAAGATGAAAAAAGGGGAACACGAATAAGTAGAAAGATTTGGCTGATGAAAGATTAATTTCATAATGGTATACTTCAATTAAAGATCGATCTAGTAAAAAGAGAATCCCTCTTTACATAACAACATATAAATAACTTTCTTAGCTTACCCTCTTTAGAAAAGCTAAGGAACATGATTTTTTTTTCTTTTATCTCTTAGGGTTTGTTTGATAGGGAGTAAAAATGAGTAATTTCAGTTTCTTGCTTATTTATGCTATTTGGTAGGTAATAAATTTTTTTTTATCTAAAGACTATTTTACATCATAATTTAGAAAAATACTATAGAATAATAGTGGAGGATTAGGAGCAGCTCAAAATATTAATTATAAGCGCTTTAAAGTCGAATTAAATTTTATAATAATAGGCCTTCAATTTTAAGAAAAATCATAATTACAAATATGATTCATGTTTTGTATCTCTACATAATTGAATTTTAAGAAGTAGAACAAAAGTACTCCTACGATGTAATTTTTTATTTTTTTTAAAAGTTCGTTTTTATATTTATTAAATGAGTAGGTGAGAGTTGGAAAATTAAAACTTGATTCTTGGAATTGATAAACATCCATCCATACCAAACACACCCTTAAAGCAAACACATAAACCAAGAGTTTTGCTATTTATAAATATCATTGGAAGAAATTTTTCATAGTTTTCATTCCTCCGATACGGAGACAGATGTTCATCATAAAATGCAAAAGAAAATAAAATAGCCTTTACGGCCACAGTTGTTCATCCTTTACCGGATGAACTATAAAAGTAAATAGAGAATGCCTAAACGGCGACAAAAAAAGAAATGCAAAAGTAAATAAAATAGCCTTTACGATCACAGCCGTTCATCCTCCACCGAATGAACTATCATGGCCTTTACGGCAACAACCGTCCATCCTCTATAACCGGATGAACTTTAATTTGAAACTAAACTGATCATTTGGGGGTTGCCAGTGACATTATCTCAATTGAAGCTTGCTTCAACCTTTCTTCCACTTTGAATGCTTCCGAGAATTGAGCTATGCCACTTCCACCTTTTGCCTGAATATACATCGATCAAACATATTTTTAGAACCAAACAATAATAATATACTCACTAAAATCTAAAGAGAGTAATATATACACACGTTATCCATATTATCTTGTAAAAATAGAAAAACTGTATATTTATATTAAACACTTGACTCAGATTAATCAATCTAAATAATTTCTAAATATAATCTATGACTAAACTATATGTAGTAGCAAATAGAGAATTTCAACCTCAGGGTGAGACTAGGTGGGAGGAGGTATTTCTAAAAAAAAAGATAGACATATACTTTTTTTTTTTACTTCCATTTCATGTGAATATAAATGTTTAATTAGACGCGAAACTTATAAAAGAATAAATAACTATTATTTTCCAAACACACAATTCAAAAGAATTTCTCAACGCGTGTCATTCTTCAATTTTCTGATCAATCAAACAAAGACGCGTAAAATAAATCGAAGAGTGTGCTAACTAAAATCCTAGTTCACAATGTTCAAAATGACCAATATATTATTTTGAAGAAAATGAAAGGACTTACCTGAGCTTGGATCATGAACATGCTTCTGAATTGATCAGATGAAATTTGAGCAGACACAATGTCAATCTTATGTTTCCCCAAAACATAACAAATCATGGTAAATAACCTTGGCTTCTTAGGACAACACACACTAATATGTGCATCTTCACCACTGACATTTAGTATCACATTTGGTGAGCTCCATGTCATAAAACCTGTTGGAATAAGGGGACTAGCACCATGATTTGTTGGTGTAACAGTTGTAGAATTGCAGGTTGATCCTTGATCACCCACATACTTCTCCCAACTATTACCAATTTTTTGTGAACCCATCAACCTTATGCTATATTCTTCTAGCCTTTCTAGCTTTTGACTTTCAAGTTTTTTGAAAGTATTCTGCAGCTTTAGGATATGGTTCACTGCTTCATAAACTATTGTAGACTTATCAGCCTGCATATACAAAAAATATGAAATTAATTTAATTTCTACTTCAGATCGCGAAATCAGAATTTTCACTGATTAAGGGGAAAGTAAACACACACGAAGAAGTCAAGGGAATATCATATACGAGTTAATTAGTTTCAAGTCATTTATTAGTGTCTAAAAAAGATTGATTTAATAAGTACAAATTACAAAAAGAGGCTATAATTTGGAATTTATAATCTTTAAATTATTTGTAATAAGCGATTTATACATAAAAAGTGTTATTGGTTATAATTAATATGAAAATTAAGCAAGTTTTATCGGTAATAACAAGTCAAATACTCTACTACTATTGTAATGGTTTTATATGGTTAATGATATACTTATTAAGTACTTCAATGAGTTACATAGATCTTATAATTATACGGATTAAGAAAATGTTTTTTTTGACAAAGTTAGAATAATGTTGAAAACTTCATATTCTTATGCTAGAAGAGAAAAAACAAATAAATTTGTGGAGATTTTCTTTTTATAACTATATATGAGAAAAAAAATCGAAAGTTCTATACTGTTTTATCCTTCACTTTTTTGGTAAACAAAATGCATCTTATTATTCTATTTTTGGAATTAACATGTAGAGATGTACAAATTAGTAATAAGGGGAATGTGTTTTCACCAAATAAATTTATTCCAATTGGGTTGAGGTTCTACTAGAAATGGTCTTTCTAATTTTTATTTTTATTTTAGTTTTGTTACTAAACATTATATATATATATAGAGAGAAATCAAGTTACATTTTCACATAGAATCATGTCTCCTTTAGTAAGCTTTTGCAAGTTTTTATTTGATAAAAAAAAATCATGTTCATTTTTCGAATAATTCTCGATCAGTTGATATGATTACTAATTAAGGTTGGAGAAGACAATAAAAGGAAAATAACAAAAGAAAGTTGTTGCAGATAATCATAAAATTTATTGAATTATTTCCCTTTTGATCGATAAGATATCGGATAATAAAAAACATTGTATGTCATTGAAAGAATTCTTTTTTACCTTAGTAGGGAGATTAGGAACCAACTCATGAAGAGTCTCGAACATGGTTCGCATCTTCTTTCTCCTTTCTCTCTCTGTCCATATGTGTATCTCATGCTCTGACTCTCTTTTGCCTTCGGCCCCATCAACACCAAAATTTGGCTCAGCAATTCCCTTACCATTCTTTTTTCGATTTGGTGGACTTCTCTTCTTACCAACATCAACTGTTACCACCTCATTAACAACTGTCAGCGGCTGACAAGTATCAGACCTAGTCGGATCTGGCAACTTGTCACCCTCAAACGTCTCTTCACTCCCAATTTGATTGTCATTCAAGTTCAGGTATGACCAGAAATCATTAGTTTCCCATGGCAAACCATGATTATTCTCGCCGCCTCCATTCATTTTTTTTCTTGTGGTCTGACCCTAAGTTACGCCTATATATAGAATTTTTTTCTTGTAGGGGGCAAAGTGTAAAATGGAGAAATGAGGGATTGGATATGATGAATATTGAATATGAAAAGGATATAGAAAAGGGTGGCAAAAAGAGAAAAAAGAAATAAAAAGTAGAGATAAAAAAGGATGATTTATTTGTAATGAATAAAAAAAACAAAATACAATCATAAGCCAAAATGCCGTTACTGGCTTCAAAACAAAAAACGATAGCTAAAGTACTTTTGTTACATATTTTGTTCTCACTCAATTGGGTCCCAATTCACACTTACCACTACTAAAAATAATTAATTAAAATTAATTACTTTAATTACAAATATTAAATTACAAACTTAATCAAGTTATTATTCTCATCTATACAAACAACCTAAGTTTTTTTCAATTAAAATAATAATAATTAAAATGATTGTATTTAAATATAATTTACTTAAAAAAATTATTTTAAAAAAATGCAAGTCTTAATTCTTAAGTTATATGAATTAGGTATGTCTGAGTTGTAGTCTTATAATATAAGAGGTTACATGACTAGCGTAAATGAGATTTTAATAATAGCTTATTCACGTGATTATTAATGTTAATGAAATTTCATTAATAGCTGACTTCGATTATATACAGTAGATTTTACACATCTTTTTACTCATTTATTCAAGTTAATCACACTAGAATCAATAATTAAGCAAGTATTTTTTCGTGAATAAAATTTTTTATCATGCAATATCCGTTCCATAAAAAAGAAAAAGATCATCATTTTATTTCATCTTCTGGCCAGAATGTTAAAATACCTCTAAATACTAATCATGACTTTCCCTTTATTAGGAGAAAAAAAGGAATTAGTTAGGATATTAATTCTTTCCTAATTCTCCACTAGTTTGTAGCTAGCCGTTTTTTTTTTGATAATTCATTAATAAATAGTATAATCGACAAATTTTTATTATTTATTTGTAAAAAATTGTTTATTGCAGGAGTATCAAATGTAGGGTGGTGTATTGATTGGTTTGGTTCGGTTTTGAAACTTATTGATTTGACTTATCGGTTGTTTGTAGACATGCTAAATCGTTGTAGAATCATTAAGATATTGACCTATCGGTTATTGATTAATTGATTTAACCGTTAAAATTTGATTAAAAAATCATTAAAAATCACTTAGAAATAAGGTGACAAACCAAATAAACCATGTATATGAGTTGAGAGATTGCATTTTGCTCAAAAGCAAAGATATTCACATTTTAGAATATATGAGAGTTTGAAACAATTAGAAATACACGAATGAAACTAAATTCTAAGTCAAGGACTTTATATACTAAACGGTATAAATATAATTTTTTAATTTACTAGGGGATTATCGATTAATACTCGTTAAGAAAAAACTTCAACCCGTTAAAAAGCAATACCTGATAATAATAAAAATCGAAATTGTTACCGAAACCACTAAACAAATAACTCATTACCGATTAATCAATAATTTTTTTCGATTTGATTTTAAACAATCGTAGTCAAAATGAATGGGTTAAATTGAATTTAGGCATATTAAATCGAATTGAGTTAAAAAAAAAAATGAGTCATGTTACTTGGATTGAAGTGGACTAAATTCCGAGTCATAGCCCAATCTACCAAACTTATTAAGTTTTTTTTTTTTTATTTGTACTCTAATAAAACTTTTTTCTTATATAATACATCAACAACAACATATGAAACAAAATTTTACATGGATCAATTTAGACAACATATTAACCTAATCTTAAAATAGGTTAAATTAAACATATTAAAATAAATTTAATTAATAAAATAAACAGATCACTGACTCGTCTAAATATAAACAAATTAAAGAAATTAATGATTTTATGAGCTGATTTTACTCTGTCCAAAAATTAAATCTCACTATACTTGTTTATGTATTTTGTTTTGACAGGTAGGACCATTATCTTGTGACTAATGCTGACTGTTTCATTATTATCAACACATAAACACGAGCATTACGCATTAAGACAATCATTTCAAATCCTACACTTGTCAAAAATAATTGGTGAAGACCCATTTCGATTTGTGGGTGTAATATATGATTAATTATTTCGTTCTATTTAGGGGAATTTCTAAGTAACATTATACAAGATTATAATTCTAAATTTAATAATTTAATTAATATAATACAAAATTAAATAATTTTACTACATAGTTACTTTCTTCTTTTTCTTTTTCATTTTTCCATATACCTTACTACATATTATAATACCTTGCTTCTTATACATGAGAAGCTCTGACTGAATATTTCATAACATGGACGACACACTTTAATCATATATTATAATCTCAAACACAAGCTTATCGTCAAATGTCTCTATAATACTTACTGGAAAAAAAATACTAGCAATGTAGAAACACATAGGAAATATGTGAAATGACGTTGTTTTTATATATATATGAACAATTGATATTCTAAAATGTTAAATATTGTCACACTCATTAATAGCGTTAACTTCTCACTATTTTAATTTACTAAATTCGTTTATTTATTGTTCTAGTTATATTCTTTTTATTTTAATATTTTTCTATCCGATTATCAAATTTATAAACACCATATACTATAACTTTAGTTTAGTTATATGATGAAAAAAAGGAGTTGGGGTGGGGAAGAAATTCACGATGGAGTACCTAAAAAGAAATATTATTTATTTAGTTTAAAGTATAATTAATAAAGTTAGTTTGGTAAATTACGTGCTTAAAAATAAAATAAAATTATGTAGTCACATAATAAGGTTACGTGAAAGTGAAACAACTGATATTCTAAAATTTAATACTGTCTCACTAATAACGTCAATTAGTATAGCTTTCACACAATTTTTTTTTCTTTGGTAACTAAGAAAAAATTTCATTACATAGAGCCCCAATGATAATTAAGGTTACAGTCAAAATCTTCTAGACATTAAGCCTATTTATCAACCAGATTAATAACTATTTGTATGGATGGTTGTCGTGTTTTGTTTAATAATATATCGTATTGTATTGTATTGTTTTAAGGGAAATTTTTCAAAATGTCAATATTTTAGCATTTAATGGGACCTCTTATCAACATTTTCAATATTTATTAAAAATGTCAATATTTTAGTTTGTTATTCTTCTGATTTATGTATTTTTTATTTGTTTGAATTGAAAAAATACAATTATTTAATAACAGAAAGGAAAAAATCATGGGAGAAAATATTTTTTTAAAAGGAACATATCACTTAAAATTTTCATCAGTTACAATTTCAAAAATAATTGATTGTATTCATTCCAATATGATGATATGTGTATTTGTATTCAATATGGTTTTCATGTTTGAGTTTGTATAATGGCATTTGTATTTCTTTATTAGTTTGTATTCATTCTAATAAGTATACCAAATGGATTTGTAGTTATTTAGATGATATTTGTATCCACAAATAAAAATATAAATAAAATATTTGTATCCATATATACTTATGTTGTGTTCATTCAAAAAGGATACAACATTGGTTCTGTATATTTTTCAAAAACGTATATTCTTTCTTAAAATTCCAACAAATTTGTATTCCAATCATCAAAACATATAAATTTATAATCTTAGTAACAATCAAAATTTGTATTTCAAAAAATATTGTATTTCATGATAAAAAATGTATTTCTTACAAATGCTGAGTAAAAAATAATAATTAACAAACAAAAATTAATATGAATACAATTCTGTTGTGAATACAATTTTGCAACCCCCCTCCTCCTCCTCCTCCTCCTCCTTCTTCTTCTATGTTCCTTTTTTT
Source organism: Solanum piurae (assembly GCA_029582685.1). Taxonomy (NCBI): domain Eukaryota; kingdom Viridiplantae; phylum Streptophyta; class Magnoliopsida; order Solanales; family Solanaceae; genus Solanum; species Solanum piurae. The sequence goes on along the minus strand of JAJOOO010005360.1, from coordinate 8,483 downwards.
CCGAATCCGTATTTTCTACTTCTTCTTCTTCTAAGTTCCTTTTTTTCCGAATCCGTATTTTCTACTTCTTCTTCTTCTACTACTACTTCTTCTTCTTCTTCTACTATGTTCCTTTTTTTCCGAATTCATATTCACTTGTGCATTAGTAACATTAATAACCCGATAAGAAAAAATTGAAATTATTAAATATGAATGTATAAAAAATCAACAATATACGATGTTATGAATGCTAATATAGATTACTACAATCTACTGAATCTCAAATATGTAAACAAACTCACAAAAAATTGAAAAGAGGACAGAAAATCAGAAATACATAAAATTCGAAATATAAAAATATTTGGTGACTTCGAAACTACCTTTATCAATTGAGAGATTTCTTGAATTAATTGATAGAATTCTTGAACAAATTGGGAGAAAATGGAAGAGTTAATTTTTCTTGAACAATGAATGAGAGAAAAATTGGGAAAAAGTGAGGAGAGAGAAAATATTGACTTGAGTTAAAACCTAGAAAAAAGGGTAATGGATAATAAAGGTATTTTTTTCTTTTTTACCGTTTAGTGGTGTAGAAATTGATCCAATGTGGGACTGTTTTGAGAAATAAAAAGAAAGGAAAATAGTTATATTAGGATACAAATCATTTTCTAAAATATTGACATTTTTACATTTTTAATAATTATTTTAAAGTGTAGATGTTTTTACTAATTATGTTAGGGATTGTGACTAGTTTGCTAATTTTTCCTTGTTTTAATGTGAATATAATGTTTGGATAGATTGTATCATTCTCCGTCGTTACATAATGTCACAAATTTATGATTTGAATGATAAACATAAAAGAAAAGTAAGGTACGAGGTAGATCTACTGTGAAAAAGTAGGATAAAAGATGAAATATAATTATTAAATAATAAATAAAAATAAAATGAGAAGAAAATATTAAGGTAACGATGCAATCACACTATTTCATTGTTAACTATAGATGGATTTAAACGATACAATAAAATAGAATTTAAGTAACAATTAAAACAATCATTATATTTAAACTAACAATACAATTACAATATAACAGGTAATAACCATCCAAACAAGGTTTAAAGTTCAAAATTTGTCATTTTCTAGCTAGCCTGGGTTCAAGTTTCCGCAAAAATAAAATTCCTAAATTATAATCTTCCCAATTACTTCAACTAATTGAGACTTGCGTTGAAATATCGAGAATCATAAGTAAAACATACTCATCAAACCAACAAAATATATATAGCGGACAATTTTGATCAGTGACCATGAAGTATTAATTTTTACTTGAATGAAAGAAATTCTATAAGCTCTATATCAATAGCATAAATCACAAAAGAATTAGAGATGATTCAAAAACATTATAAGAATTGTCATATATGATTTCATAGATTTTCTTTAGTATTCCGTTAATATATCTGCTATCATATTAGTCTCCCTTAAATTGAGTCGTAGCATTTGATTGCCTAGTCATAGAAGTATATAAACCTTCAATCAACATAAATGTGTGAGTATAATATAGAATTGTTATGTAAGGAGTTTAGTAATATCCGTGAATCTGTTTCTTATCATTAAACTAAATCAAAATGCAGATTTTTTTTTATTGAGCTAATTTAAGTTCATATATAGTAAGACTAATCAATTTATAATATTCAAGTACGAATTTAAATAAATTGAATCTTAGCATCGAATACCAAATCAAAAGAAATGAAGTATATGACGATTGAAGAGAATAGTTGTCTGTGACGTGACGTAATTGGAGTTGCAAATAGGGGTTTGTCATAGAGTAATATGAGCCGTTTTTGTTGTTCATTTTTTCAGTATTTTCGGGCCTCTCTCTATGCTTGCGTTTGTTGTTAATTGTAATCATGATTTTTTTGTCTTTTTGCATTTTTTTCCTTTTTGGCTTTTTCTCTTAATGTCAGATTTACGTTAATTGTTAAAAGCAAACTTAAATTATTTTATTTTATTTTAATTTCATATCTAAATTATTAAAAGTTTGGTTTCATATCTAAATTATCATTTATTAGTTTAAAAAATGCATCTCAGTGGCTCAATGGTATGTGTAATGCACTCTCTCTTTTATTTGTAAAAATCTTGACACGTGACATTTCATATGAATAAAATATCTCACTTTGATAAAAATTAAATAATAAACTATTAATATTAATTAAAAATTAAAGATTAAAGTATTACTATTCCTAAGAAAATATATTTATTTTTTAAAAAAATTAAATTTTTTTTCTTACCCCAATCCACCACCTCCTCCCCGTACCCTCACCTTCCATGCCCCGTCGTTTTACTTTATTTAAAGATTTCTTTTATAATTTTTTTATAAAAAAAATCATACTTCACCCTCCCCTCAAACCACCCACTCATTCTCCCAAAAAATTAATATTATTTTATTTTAAAAAAATAAATTTTTTACCAATTCTATTTAACCATTTGCTCCTAATTTCTACTAGTGTACAAATTATAACAGTCTTGTGACGGCAAGTAAAAAATATTTTTGATATGTATATATCTAACACAAAACGAGAAAAATAATAGAAACAAAGGATTAGGTGGAGTGGGTAAAATAATTTTTTAAAGAAAATATAATAATATCTAAATTAGTATTTGAAGGGGGAGGAGATGAAGTAAAAAATAAAATTAAATACTTTTATAAAAGAAAGGGGAGGGGGATGTTCGGTGAAAGGAAGTGATTTTAATTAATACTAATAATCTATTTAATTTTTGTCAAGGTGGAATGTTTTGTCCATGTAGATTGTGATGTGACAATTTTTTTAAATAAAAGAGAAAGTATATTACACACACCATGAGTGTTAAATGAAAGAGATGTGTTTCTCAAACTAATAAGTGATAGTTTAGGTATAAAACTCACAAAAAGAGACAGTTTAAGGGTGTGTTTGATATGAAGGAAAATGTTTTCCTGGAAAACAAGTTGATTTTTGACTTATTTTCTCATGTTTGGTTGGTGAGTAGAAAATAATTTTCCGAAAAAGATTTTTTAGTGTTTGATTTATGAATGAAAATATCTCTTTTTTTCCTAGAGAGTAGAAAAAAAAATTTGAATTGAAATTGAAAATATTTTTTAAAAATAAACTTAAATTATTTTTTTTTGGGGTGGGGCTGGCAGGGTGGTAGGGGTGAGATGGGGTAAAAAAATATATTTGAAATTAATTATTTTTAAAAAAAATAAACTTAATTTTTTTTGGGGGTAGGGGCGGGGGTCGCGGGTAGAGGTGGGGTGGGGTGAAAAAATAAAAATTTGAAATTCGAAATATTTTTTAAAAACAAACTTTAATTATTTTTTTTGCTGGGGGTGGTAGTGGGGCTGGCCCGGGGGGGTGGAGTGGGTGAAAAACAAAAATTTGAAATTGAAAGTATTTTTTATAAAACATCACAAGAATATTTCTATGGATTTATCACTTCAAAATAAATAATAAATAATAATAATAATAATAAAGATATCCCCGTTAGTTTTAAAATGGTAATAATGTAAAGAACCCTCCACCCCCTCTTTTTACACTTTTTTCCAAGGAATTCTTTTGTTGGGGTGAAGAGGACGAGGGACATTTATCTTCATTTTTTTAAGGCTGTCATCTTACAAATAGGACATACATTCTTCAGCATTAGCCACTGCTTTATGCAACTACTATGGAATGCATGTCCACAAACCAATATTCCCACGGAATCTCCAGTTGTGTATTCCTTCTGATAAATGACGAGATTTATTCAACAATCGTTCTCTAGTAATATCAACAAATTATAGTGTAAAACCATTAGAAAGAGTCTCACCCGACATATACAGCTAGCAAGTCTCCGTATTTGACGATGACCCTCCATATACTTTCATACGTCCCAAAATGGTTTCTTCACTCAAGCCGGTGTTCACGTTTCCTATATAAAGGCAAGAAATAAGGATATAGCATCATTGAAAAAAAAAAATTCATCGAAATCACCTATGCAAGTGATTCTAGTCAGGTAAGGCAAAGACAGCGCAGTGCGCCTAAGACATATTGCATTTGGCTGATGAGCCATATTGCATCTTGCTGGTAATGATCAATTGATTCCTGAATCTTTGCTTGGTTTAGGCAGGTAAGTGTTAATAAGCTCCTTAAGGCTTTCATTAATGTATATATATATATATTTCACATCATTGAAAATAAGAAAAGAGACCAAGCATAGGTAACTAGATCAGCATCTGAACAAACATCATCAACCAAATTCTATTCACCCAAACAACCTAATTGGCATGCAGGACTTGACGAATCTGTTGAATGCAAGCAGCAACATTTATTAGTAAGTAATTAGAAATTTAACGGTAGGTCAAAGTATCTCAAAAGAAAGGCATGAAGCAACATAAAAACAGCTGGATTTATTCAAAAGGTGAACTTGACAGCCTTATTTAATTACCTCGTAACACGTGTTATCAACGTTGAGTCTCATGCCTCTATGTCTATCATGCAACTTCGCGACAAATATATCAAGCATCATATAATCCTACTCAGTAGTACTATTCTTATACATCCTAATAAACAACCCCTTAAGCAAATAGCAATCCTTAACCAATCCAGAAGCTATATGTATACTCACATGCTAATTGTCAAAAAAACTAGTACTATAATTAGGCATGTGCTTCTGTTCATGTGTGATACGTATCGATACTTGGACTAATTAAGTGTTGGGCCAGTAATTGAAACACTAATCTTAAACTAAATACTAACCAAATAAACAACTAATGTATCAGTCTTCATAGCACCACAAGATGAAAAAAGGGGAACACGAATAAGTAGAAAGATTTGGCTAATGAAAGATTAATTTCATAATGCTATACTTCAATTAAAGATCGATCCAATAAAAAGAGAATTCTTGTTTACATAACGAAATATAAATAACTTTCTTAGCTTACCCTCTTTAGAAAAGCTAAGGAACATTTTTTTTTTATTATCTCTTAGGGCTTGTTTGGTAGGGAGTAAAATTGAGTATTTTCAGTTTCTTGCTTATTTATGCTATTTGGTAGATAAGAATTTTTTTTTATCTCAAGACTTTTTATACATTATAATTTAGAAAAATACTATGAAATGATAATCGAGGATTAGGAGCAGCTCAAAATATTATTTATAAGCGCTTTAAAGTCAAATTAAATTTTATAATAATAGGCATTCAATTTTAAGAAAAATCATAATTACAAATATGATTCATGTTTTGTATCTCGACATATTTAAATTTTAAGAAGTAGCGCAAAAGTACTCCTACGATGTAATTTTATTTTTTTTAAAAAGTTCGTTTTTATATTTATAAAATGAGTAGGTGAGAGTTGGAAAATTAAAACTTGGTTCTTGGAATTGATAAACATTCATCCATACCAAACACGCCCTTAAAGCAAACACATAAATCAAGATTTTTGCTATTTATAAACATCATTGGAAGAAATTTTCCATAGTTTTCATTCCTCCGATACAGAGACAGACGTTCATCATAAAATGCAAAATAAAATAAAATAGCCTTTACGGCCAAAATTGTTCATCCTTTACCGGATGAACTATAAAAGTAAATACAGAATGCCTAAACGGCGACAGAAAAAGAAATGCAAAAGTAAATAAAATAGCCTTTACGGTCACAACCGTTCATCCTCCACCGGATGAACTATGATGGCCTTTACGGCAACATCCGTCCATCCTCTATAACCGGATGAACTTTAATTTGAAACTAAACAGATAATTTGGGAGTTGTCAAGGACATTATCTCAATTGCAGCTTGCTTCAACCTTTCTTCCACTGTGAATGCTTCCGAGAATTGAGCTATGCCACTTTCACCTTTTGCCTGAATATACATCGATCAAACATGTTTTTAGAACCAAGCAATAATAATATACTCACTAAAATCTAAATAGAGTGATATATATGTACACACGTTATCCATATGATCTTGTAAAAGTAAAAAAACTGTATATTTATGTTAAACACTTGACTCAGGTAAATCAGTCTAAATAATTTCTAAACATAATCTATGACTAAACTATATGTAGTAGCAAATAGAGAATTTCAACCTCAGAATAAGACTAGGTGGGAGGAGGCGTTTCTAAAAAAAAGATAAGACATTTACTCTCTTTTTTTTTACTTCTATTTATGTGAAGATAAATGTTTAATTAGACGCGGAACTTATAAAAGAATAAACAACTATATATTTCTCAAACACCCAATTCAAAAGAATTTCTCAACGCGTGTCATTCTTCAATTTCTTGATCAATCAAACAAAGACACGTAAAATAAATCGAAGAGTGTGCTAACTAAAAACCCTAGTTCATACAATATATTATTTTGAAGAAAATTAAAGGACTTACATGAGCTTGGAGCATGAACATGATTCTGAATTGACCAGATGAAATTTGAGCAGACACAATGTCAATCTCATGTTTTTCCAAAACATAACAAATGCTGGTAAATAACCCTGGCTTCTTAGGACAACACACACTAATATGTGCATCTTCACCACATACATTTAGTATCACATTTGGTGAACTCCATGTCATAAAACCTGTTGGAATAAGGGGACTAACACCATGATTTTTTGGTGTAATAGTTGTAGAATTACATGTTGATCCTTGATCACCCACATACTTCTCCCAACTATTACCAACTTTTTGTGAACCCATCAACCTTATGTTATATTCTTCTAGCCTTTTTAGCTTTTGACTTTCAAGTTTTTTGAAAGTATTCTGCAGCTTTAGGATGTGGTTCACTGCTTCATAAACTATTGTAGACTTATCAGCCTGCATATACAAAAAAATATGAAATTAATTTAATTTCTACTTTAGATCGTGAAGTCAGGATTTTCACTGATTAAGGAGAAAGTAAACACACACGAAGAAGTCAAGAAAATATCATATACGAGTTAATTAGTTTTAAGTCATTTATTAGTGTCTAAAAAAGATTCATTTAATAAATACAAATTACAAAAAAAAGCTATAATTTGGAATTTATAATCTTTAAATCTTGTCTATTACGCATCTGACTAATCTATCCTTCTTATAAAATTAATTGTAATAAGCGATTTATACATAAAAAGTGTTATTGATTGTAATTAATATGAAAAAAAAGCAAGTTTTATCAGTAATAAGTTAATAACAAGTGAAAAACGTTACTACTAGTATTATGGTTCTATATGGTTAATGACATATTTATTAAGTACTTCAATGAGTTACAAAGATCTTATAATTATACGGATTAAGAAAATATTCTTTTTGACAAATTTAGAATAATGTTGAAAACTTCATATTCTTATGCTAGAAGAGAAAAAACAAATAAGTTTGTGGAGATTTTATTTTTATAACTATATATGCGAAAAAATCGGAAGTTCTATATTATTTTATCCTTCACTTTTTTGGTAAACAAAACGCATCTTATTATTCTATTTTGGAATTGACATGTAGATATGTACAAATTAGTAATAAGGGGAATGTGTATATCACTAAATAAATTTGTTCCAATTGGGTTGAGGTTCTACTAGAAATGGTCTCTCTAAATTTTATTTTTATTTTTATTTTTATTTTGTTACTAGACATTTATATATATATATATATAAAGGAAATCAAATTACATTTTCACATAGAATCGTGTCTCCTTTAGTAAGCTTTTGCAAGTTTTTATTTGATAAAAAAAATCATGTTCATTTTTCAAATAATTCTCGATGAGTTGATTATGATTATTAATTAAGGTTGCAGAAGAAAATAACAAAAAAAATAAAATCGGTGCACATAATCATAAAATTTATTGAATTATTTTCCTTTTGATCGATAAGATATCGGATAATAAAAAACAAGGTAATTCTTTTTTACCTTAGCGGAGAGATTAGGAACCAACGCATGAAGAGTCTCGAACAAGGTTCGCATCTTCTTTCTCCTTTCTCTCTCTGTCCATATGTGTATCTCATGCTCTGATTCTCTTTTGCCTTCGGCTCCATCAGCACCAAAATTTGGTTCAACTATTCCCTTACCATTCCTTTTTCGATTTGGTGGACTTCTTTTCTTACCAACATCAATTGTTACTTCAACCACCTCATTAACAACTGTTATCGGCTGACAAGTAATAGACCTAGTCGGATTTGGCAACTTGTCACCCTCAAACGTCTCTCCACTCCCAACTTGATTGTCATTCAAGTTCAGGTATGACCAGAAATCATTAGTTTCCCATGGCAAACTATGATTATTCTCGCCGCCTTCATTCATTTTTTTTCTTTTTCAGGCGGTCTGATACTGTACCCTAAGTTACGCCTATATATAGAATTTTTTCTTGTAGGGGGAAAGTGTAAAATGGAGAAATGAGGGATTGGATATGATGAATATTGAATATGAATAGAATATAGAGAAAGGTGGCAAAAGGGGAAAAAAGAAATAAAAAGTAGAGATAAAAAGGATGATTCATTTGTAATGAATAAAAAAAACAAAATACAATCATAAGCCAAAATG
>JAJOOO010005358.1:0-14292 GCA_029582685.1 Solanum piurae | reverse complement strand
ATAACAACCCAAATACATTGCTTCTAAGCTTTAAGGAAACATGCCGTAAGTAGGGAATAACCTTAACATACCTTTTTCGCTAAATTCGCGTGGCCTAACGACTTTTACTCATAACTCCCTCGATACTACAACAAGGTAGGACCATAATCAACACACAAAATAAAAGATACCAAGACAATATGATAAAAAATATGTATTTCCGTCGCAAATTGATGTTTGCTGCTTATAAAAGCTAAAGTCGATGAAAGAAGGGTCTTACCTCGATCTTAGGTTCGTAATACGCCTTAAAACCTTCAAATATGTTCAAACCCTTGCTGTCCCAACACTAAAGTGTGATATGCTACGCAATCGATAAAACAAATTATACCACAATGATGAGCCCAACACGTAGAACAACTTTCGTCAAGGACTTAAGTCGAGAAAATCTATACTTCACTTGATCCTAGAAATGGGTTTCTCTAATTTCTCTGGTTTTTAGCTTTAAAATGAATAAAAAGGTCGAAGAAGAAGATATATGTAACATTCCACCGACTTAGGGCCCCACCTCACGTGCCTGCTTGCGCAGTCCCACGAAAACGCAAATATATCTCTATTCTGAAGTCGTATGAACAAACGGTTTGATGCGTTGGAAACTAGACTCGTAGACCTTCGATTCGATAGGTCGTGGGAACCATAAATCTTAATAGATTGGGATAAAACGTCCGATACATTTGACCCAAATTTCAGACAAATCTTTAAAAAGGAATTTACGGTAACTTTCGCCAACTTTTATTTTGCCACTTACCTAACTTCAAAACTTGAGATACAACACTTGAACACTTAAAATATCACATAACACATCATTCTTAATTTATTACCCACCTTCCTGGTCTTTCCACGAAGATATGAGTCAATTTATACGTTTCGAAAAGTCGGGGTGTTACAACATTCTCCTCCAATGCCCCGTCGTCCAGAAATTTTGGCTTGACATTAGCTTGAACATCAGTCAAATACCTCGACAAAATCACTGGCTTCTAGACATTAGAGACCTTCCATATCCTACTGTTAGCGGCAGTGTTGATTGGGCGGTCTTTTACCCGTTTGCCCTTTGGCACTTATGGCTTAACCGTAATACAAATTATCACAACAAAGGCTCCTCTTTCTCGAATGCGCAAATAGTCATAAATCGTGCTACTGAATACATTCTTACCACGAATCATCCCTGTGACAATGCAGCCTGTAAGTCAATTCTTATTCACTGGAATCCCCCATCTACAAACTACTTTAAACTTAATATAGATGGCGCTTTTTCCTCTCTAAAGGATAGGGCCAACTTGTGCGGAATTGGAGGGTTGTACGCGACTGCAAAGGTGATTGGGTGATCGGTTTCTTCTCCAAGGTTAACGTGCAGAATCACATATTTGCTGAAATAGATGCCCTTAAGCATGGCCTTATGCTAGTTTGGGATCATAAAATTCATCCCTACGAGATTAAGATGGACTCCACAGACCTACTAGAATTATTAGATCACATAACTCCAGTTTATAACTCTACGCTTTTAACTTGCAGGTCACTGTTGAGGAAGTTGGGGAGTCCGACGATCCGGCATAGCTTTCGACAGACCAACAAGGTTGCAGACACCCTCGCAAAACATGGAGCCCAGCTAGCAGTGTCTAACCTAAAGATCATCCTTGTCACTCCACCAGCCTCTCTGCGACACATTGTGGCTGCAGATAAACAAGGATTGTCATCTAGTAAATTAGTATATATGTTAACTTGTAATAAGCTAGCATCTTTTGGAAACCTTTCTGTACTTTTGGATCCTGACAATAGCCAGGTCCTGAACTCCGTATTGTAGACTTTATTATTATATATATATATATATATTATTATGTTTAACCAAAAAAAAGTGTTAACTTGACAAAGTCATAAGTAAGAGCGTTCATTTTACAATTTGATACAAGTACAAGGGTCTATCAGACCATTCTGCCTAAACAAAATAAGTATAGACTTGTCACTAATACAAAGGTCTATTCAAAACTATATACAAATAAAGATAAGTCGAACTAGGATGCCATTAGCTCACCCTATCTCTGGAAATCCTCGTTGCAGCTCAAAGTCAATGCTTTCTGCTAGTGCTCATATCTGCATCAGGAAATACAAAGGTAATCTATATCATGAGTACCAAAGTAATAGGTACTCAGTAGGCATGATGTGAGGCTAAAAATATATATTTTATTTAATCATTATTTACCTCATATTTATTATATGTATTTGTCCTTTTTGAGCATGAATTTTATGAATTATACTAAACAGTATATTTTATTTGTATGATTAAATTGGTGAAGACTAAAAAGTTTGAAGCTAAAATAAATTAAAGATAAAAAATTATAAAAGAAAATCAAACAAACAACTTTATGGATTAAATTGAATATAACAATATATAATATATAATATATAAGAATTGCATATTGCTGCGAATTGCAACTGCAAAGAGAACATGTGCCACGTGGCAGCAAGTGAAGCACCAACAGAAAATTGAATGCGGTTGGCCACTACTGTTTCGCATGGAATCTAATTCTGTGTGATTTTGAATTTTCAAATTGTTTTGGACTCAGTTATTTTATTTAGAGTTTTTCTACCTTTATAAATAGTCTATAGAAATAATTAGTAAGGGAGCATCATACTTTGTAAGGAAAAATTGTCAATACTTTTTAGGATTCTTTTCTTCTTCTTTTCTTAGAGATTAGTAGCTACAAACCCTTGTTCTGGGGCTATGGCTACGGGTAATTGTTGAACATTCGATTTTTATGAATTAATGATTGGTTATCACTTAAATTACTTTTGTATTTCTTATTTTAGTATTTCATGCTTACCATAGAGATAAATATAGTGTCTATTCTTGAATCGGGAGACGAAGAGGTAGATAGATCAAAGAATACAAAGAGTTCGATCTCTCTTGCATATTCCTTGTTCAGATTCGTGTTCAGGATTGACACCCAGACGAATACCGAGCTTGGTTACGAAACAAGATGAAATATAAATGCTCGCCAATTGTGTCTATTTATACCCGCTCAATGATGTAGTTAGACAGTCAATTGGAGTAGGCAATTAGAAGTCGGGAGATCATGATCATAAAATCAACCCTGTAAATCAGTAATTTGATAACCTTAGTTAATTCATGAGATGTGATACATGAAATCTTAAGCATGCTGCAACCCTGAAATTTTTCAATTATTGTAAGTTATTTTATTATTTAATTCTTGTATTCTTAGTATTTAAATAAAAAAATCAAATTCTTTTGGCACTCTTAAATAAATAATTAGACTAGTATAATTTAGTAAAATATTTAATTGACAAGTCTTTCGAGTTCGATAATCTGGCTCTTTTAGAGCCACTATATTACTTGTGCGACCACATACACTTGCCTGTGCAATTGGGAGCAACAAGTTTTTGACGCTGATGCCGGGGACTTAGAAATTAAAGGTTATACTTTTTCTTTTTATTTATTTAAAAAAAATTGTAGTTTTTTCTGATCAAATATTTTTTTCCTTTGAATAATTTGATACTCTTATTGATATGGATGATTGGGATAAATTGTAGTTGGGTGAGGAGTATTCTTATAAATATCCTTGCAATTATTATAATGGACAACACGTGGAGATCGAGTGTCATATATGTCATATATGTGGTTGCCAATATGTTCATTGAAACGGTTGTCCTAACTCTCATTTTCCTCCTCCGAACCCCTATCATGATTTTTATGTTATTTGTGATATTGGAAGGGGCGATGAAGTGGAGAATGCTGAAAAAGAGGCGCGCAATATATTTTTAAAGCAATTTATGGACATGATGGAAAAAAATAATTCAAAATTTCACGGAACTGAAATCAATAATGATGAAACAACAAAGAAAAAACATGGAAATGCAGGTAATAATCATGGAACTGGAAGCTAAAGTTGACGCTGATCAGTTGTAAGTTACAGAACTAGCTAATACTCAATTAGAGGAATAGGTTGAATCCCAACAAGAAGAAAGTTGTGAAGAAGCAGATATAGTGAGCCAATCTTGGCCACAAAAACAAACTCAACTTCTAAAGTTTAAATAGTCTGTCCACGATGGTCTAACATATATGACAACCCAACTAATAGAAGGGAGAGTTGAGCTCATACAAGAAATAAATCAATTTGGCTCAGATATTCATGACTTGGAGGCTCACTTGAACAAAAAGATTGAGGCTTCTGATGTTCAATCACCAATTATCGTGGATGATGACCAACTAGTGGAGCAAAATGGGGAAATCCAACTGTTAACCTATACTTTATTCCTTAAAGTCAATATTGAGACGGAGTGCAAAAGTGAGAATATTGAAAATAATGTTGCTTTGGAGTTGAGGCATCTTGAATCTCATTCAAAACGCTTTTTTTATTCTGCTTAGATGGTGACATGAAGTTTGAGCTGAACTAATGGATGAGTGTGTATATGAGGAACAAGGCCCCTACATCTTAGAGTTTTCTAGTTCACGTAGACAAAACAACATTCCTCACATAAAGGCCAGTAAGTGAAAGATGCAACATATATTACTTGGTTTCGTTATCTTTATACCACCGTCTCTAGAGAGGAGCAGAAAAATTGATGCAAAATTAGGGGTAAAATTCATAAGTTCAAAGTAGAAATAAAAAACGGTGAACTTAATTGTGTTGTGCCACTACGTTAAACCAGACGCTTATTGCAAGGCAACCCAATTAGTAGTGTAACTTCTTATTTTATTAGTGTCACTTTTTTTTTCTTTTGGTATTATTTTTGTAGATTAGGAAAAGTTTGAGTACCCAAGAATTTAAAGCTAGGAGCATGTTTGAGCTTAAGTGTGGGATGCGTACGACCCTTGATGAAAATTGAGAGAACATGCTACTAGCTAAGCCTAGAGGTCTTAGGGAGTTCTTTCTTTTACTCTTAGATTATGTATTGAATTGTTGCACTAGAAACAGTGCCATGTTTTAAGTGTGGATTGGGGGAACGAATTCCTAATTTTTACTGTTTTATTGAGTTTTTTTCTTTTTTTAGGATGAGTTCCTTGACTTTTGTTTTCGGTTCTTTTTCTGAGGATAGTCCCTTTGAACTGAGTATCTTTTTTTAGTAATAAATAATTTTTTGAGAGAAAAGAAAAGACCCTTTTGAGTTATGTGATACTTGTTGTTTAGGCCTAATTTTGAGTAGTACTTTCTTGTGAATGCTTGATTGCTAATGAAATTGCAGACTCTTTGACGCCTAGGCTCATGGTTGTGACTTTGTATATAGCTTATTTTATTTTGTAGTTTGTTATGATCTTGTCTCTCTTAGAAATGGAATTGATCCATCTTGATTGATAGTTGTGCCATGTGTGGTGAGAATTTGTTTATTTCATGTTTGCATATTAGTCTCGAACTTGTCTTGCATGTTATTGAAGCGAAATAAAAAAATGTTTCTTTGTTTAGGAGATGAAAAATAGCTTTCTTTGATTTATCTTGTAAATTTTATCCCTTTTTAGATATTATATCACTAATTAGCCCTTTTGAGCTTGTAGCCTTTTGTTGATAGCCACATTTTACCCTTAACTATTTTGTTGAATCTCTAGTTTTTGCACCTTGCTTTCTTCAGCACTTTTGCATACACTTATTATTATTATTAAATTTGAAGAAAAAAAGGTTGTTGAGTGTAAAAGGTAATCAATGATAGTTACAAAGTGATGATAAAACCTTCTTTGAAAGAATGTGATATGAAAAAAAAGGAAAAAAAATATCTTTGAGAAAACAATAAAAAATAATAATTTGAAACATTCTTGAGATGATGAGAATTACTTGTGAAATAATTGTTGAACAGAGGGCTGAAAATAATGGGTGATGAACTCTAAAGTGCAAAGTGCTTTGGAAAGTATAAGTCACTATTATATAGTTTTGATACCCGTCCCCTAGCCTACATTACAACCCGTTAAAGTTATTTGATTTTATTCAAGCATGCTTAATTAGCGAAGATGTACATAATGGACAAGCCTATGGTTCTTTGTGCGTACATGTAAATTTTATTTGTGAGTATGAGAGTTGTTCTTGATGTGAAGTCCTTAATTTATATTCAAACTTTTGAATTGAGTGTGTGGACTATTTCTTTTTATAAGGGCACTTGTTTCATGATAGATAGGTGATTTTATTAGCTTTCTTTGATGAGAGTAGGTGAACAAGCTTAAATTAGAAGTTTGTTTTTTATTTTGGATGTCACTTGATATTTTAAAATTTCTATATGACCTAATTGTTTGTATCAACAAAAGTGGTGGCATACCTAGTATGATTTTTTGAGATGAGCTTTAATGTTTTCTCGAGGACGAGCAAACGTTTAAGTTTGGGGTGTTGATGTGAAACCAAATATATATATATTTAATCATTATTTACCTCATATTTATTATTTGTATTTATTATTTTTGAGCATGAATTTTATAAATTGTGCTAAATAGAATATTTTATTTGTAGGATTAAATTGGGGTGAAGATGAAGAAGTTTAGAGCTAAAATAAATAAAAAATAAAAAATTATAGAAACAAAATCAAGCAAATAACTTAATGGATTAAATTTAATATAAAAATATATAATATATAAGAATTGCATATTGCTACGAATTACTACTGCAAAGAGAACATGTGCCACGTGGCAGCAAGTGAAGCACCAAGAGAAAATTGAAGGCGGTTTGCCAGTACTGTTTCACACAGAATCTAATTCCGTGTAATTTTGGATTCCAATTTGTTTTGGACTCAATTATTTTATTTAGGGTATTCTACCTCTATAAATAGTCCATATAAATAATTATTAAGGGAGCATCATACTTTGCAAGGAAAAATTGTCAATATTTTTTAGGGTTTTTTTCTTCTTTCTTTCTTAGAGATTAGTATTTAAAGACCCTTGTTCTGGGACTGCGGCTACGTGTAATTGTTGAATATTTGATTGTTATGAATTAATGATTGGTTATCGCTTAAATTACTTTTGTACTCTTGTTTTAGTAGTTCATGCTTGATCACCATATAAATAAATATATTGTCTATTCTTGGACTCGTGAGACGAAGAGGTAGATAGACTAAAGAATACAAAGAACTCGATCTCTCTTGCATATCACTTGTTCAGATTCGTGTTCAAGATTGACACCCAGAAGAATATCGAGTTTGGTTACGAAACAAGATGAAATATAAATGCTCGCCAATTGTGTCTATTTATACCCGCTCAATGATGTAGTTAGACAGTCAATTGGAGTAGGCAATTAGAAGTCGGGAGATCATGATCATAAAATCAACCCTGTAAATCAGTAATTTGATAACCTTAGTTAATTCATGAGATGTGATACATGAAATCTTAAGCATGCTGCAACCCTGGAATTTTTCAATTATTGTAAGTAATTTTATTATTTAATTCTTGTATTCTTAGTATTTAAATAAAAATCAAATTCTTTTGTCACTCTTAAATAAATAATTAGACTAGTATAATTATTTAGTAAATAGTTAATTGACAAGTTTTTTGGGTTCGATAATCCAGCTCTTTTAGAACCACTATATTACTTACGCAACCACGTACTTGCGTGTGCAATTGAGAGCAACATGCATCATAGGCCACTTGAGATTGAAAAACAAATACATAGTGAAAAGCGAGGAAATAAATGGTAACTAGAGGTCAGTTAAATGGAATAGTAGCGGAAATCCTAACTATGCATCTCACAAATCTAGAAAGAACGAAGTGGTAACGTAAAACAACTTTCTAAAACCTAACTGGACTACAATAATCTTAGAAGATGTGCAATTGAAAGATAAATAACTCAAACGGGCCCCATAATCTCGATGAGTACATAGAAGAGATAATGATATCTCTAACTGCAACTAAGTATGATCCAGAATTGCAATGGCCGATTCCAAACTCGAACCACGATGAGGGCACCCTGAAAATACCCAATAGAACCAAGACATCAGGACTCAAACCCGACTAATAGATACGTGCCCGGACTCAAATCACAACTAGTAGCTATGCACCCAGACCTCAAACCGTGGTAGAAAGAAAAATGTCCAGACTTGAACCGTGGCTAGAACACTCCGAAGAACTGCAATATCACACAGTCGATTCATAGGAGCTCCACTCTAGATAGAAACCCATGACCCGATCTAATAGAACTAATAAGACCCGAAATCACAACCGAGAAAACACTATGGCCATAACATAGGGATATTATGGACGGAAATCTAATAAGTGTAGAGTTATCATCGAGCTAATGATTGATTCTAACAAACTCAAGTCTGCTACAAAGTCTATAGGAAGCTAGAATCGTTTGAAACGACGTAGGGGATTTCTAAGGCATAACGGCTCCAAAATAGCAATTCTAAAGAAATCACTAGCTTACGCCTAGGCTAAGGTGAAGAATAAGTCACACATAACAATACAAAAAGACATAGTTACAACATGGCATGATACAACAACACAAACAAGGAAGACATGATCAATTTTCCGAAAGAGGTCTAAGGTAGGATTCCTATCAACTAAACATGAAACATTCTAAGAACCCTCCCATAACTAGCGAAACAACATGTAAATACTAACACAAGCTCAATATAATTTCAGTAAGCCGTAGCCTATCTCAAAGCCTACCGCGCACTCTAAAATCCACTAAACCAGAGTTTTAACCTTATGAAACACCTTTGATAGCTGCCACGCTAACAAATAAACAATAATGACGCCAATTTAGATGTTTTGATACCCAATTCACAATAATTAGAGGGGGACCAAAAATGAGTCAAAAACGACATTGTGGACCCAAGTGAGGAATTCTAAAATTGACTTTGTCAGTAGGTCTAATTCAGCTAAAGCACCTTGCCCCTAAAAAATGGGCACAATCCGAGTTTTAAATCACCAAAAAACAGCCTATGCACCCAAGCGATCAATAAGTTACCATAGAATCTTAAGACAAAGGAGAGGAAAAGAGACTTACTATTTTTAAATGTGTAATCCACGGGGCCCTACCGCAACCCTCCAACTAAACCCAATATAAAGCACAAAATTTCCACAAAATAATGTCTCTGTGAACTCTTGCAATCAACTAACACATAGAGAAAAAGGGGGCTGAAAATGGATATAAGTACCTGTGATGACCGCTAAAGAGGTCACTTGGCCTCTTAAAAAGCCTCACTAAATAAGTTCCTTTACCGCTAAAGCAGCCAGACTCTTGCTGGAAGCTCCGCTAACATAGCTCCCAGGCTGCTAAAGCGATTATCTCTTAAGCAATGCCATGTCTGCTAAAGCGGCACCCTGGCGGCTACACCAACATCAGTCATCAACAAACAAAGTTAAGTCCCAATGGAGCTTGCTCGGGATTGGTTCAGAAACCCATGCATGCAAACAAACTATGCTACCCTACCAAATTTGATATTTTAGACTCAACAGAGATGTCAAAACTTCCAACGAAGATCGTCAAGACAAAAAGTGGGTCCCACAACTAAGACTCCATTTTAGCCAAAATTCACAAGATAGCTTGAAAAGAGTACGAAAGCCTTGGGACCAGAAACAAAGATCCTTCTAGACCAAACTCGACATTTCGGAGCTAACTTAATCATCAAAATTGTATTATGAGATTTTCTTCATGATGTTTTGACCATTCAAATTGTAGAAGCTCCAAAACATAGAAACTTGCATAAAACCTAACGAACGATCAAGTGACCGAGCTGTCAATCCCAGTATGTCATAAGTGACTTGGTATCACTATAAGAATTCTCTAAACACCGATAATAATTCAAAATAGATAAAATGACGCAGAGGGTCATTACAACATGCACACTTTATGCAAACAACCACACTTTGTTTAACATCCACATGTTATTTCTAGCTTTAATTTTTTTATTTTTTGGTTAACAAGATACTGATATTCATTAGTATAATGGAGTGGAAGTGTTGATAGCCTGCTAATTCTAGTATTGTTAGGGGAAGAGGTAATACTGGTAGAGTTATTGATACACTTATCCAAAATAGTAGGAGCTTTGGTTAGCTTAATAAAATAAGTACCTACTTTGTCTGCCTCTAGCTTTGCAAATAAGTGTTCAAAACTTCATTTTAAAGGTTAGATTAACAGAATACTCCACTACTTAAGTTTTTTTTAAAGCAGTGTGTAATGTCAATAAACAACATTTTTTGAATTAAATGGGAACATAAATTTGAAACTTCTGAAAACACATGTGTACAATGTGATTAGATAAGATTACCCGATTAGCTTATCAAATAAATGTTGAAACATCATTAATAAGTTAGATTAGTAAAATACATCTCTAATTAAATTTCTTAAGGAAAATGGCAGGTCAACAAACGACATTTTGGAAATTAAAAGGAGCATCAAAATTGAAGTTTTTTGTACATACACATGTAAAGTATTGGTCAGATCAGATTTATAATATTTACTTATCAAATAAGTGAAGAAACATTATTAATAAAGTTATATTAGCAAAATGCACATGTAATTAAAGTTTTTTGAAGGATTGTGTTAGTCAACGATATTTCAGGAATTAAAAAGGAGCATGAAATTTGAAGATTTTGTATACACAAGTGTAGAGTGTGAGTTAGATCAGTTTTACAATAGTTACTTATCAAATGAATATAGAAAAATCATTAATAAGGTTAGATTAGTTAAATAAATCTCTAATAATATTTTTAAAAAGAAATATGGCAGATCAACAAATGACATTTTGGGAATCAAGAAGGATCGTTAAAACTGACATTTTTGTACACACACATATGTAGATTATTAGTCAGGTAAGATTTACAATATTTTCTTATCAAATAAGGGCAAAAACATCATATATAAGGTTAGATTAGTAAAATATACATGTAATTAAAGTTTATTAAGGATTGTGTCAGGTCAAGGAACAACATTTTGGGAAATTAAAAAGGAGCATCAAATTTAAGATTTTGTACACACGTGTAGAGTATGAATCAGATCAGATTTACCATATCAACTTATCAAATAAGTATAGATGTAATGACCCTCAAGGTAATTTCCCCCATTTTCGATCTTTTCAGCGTTTATACATTTTTTCTAGAGACCCAAAGTTATTTATGACTTGTTGGACTGACAGGTTGGCCGCCTGGTCGTTTGTTTGAGTTTTGTGCATGTTTTCCTATTTTGGAGCTTCTAAACTTTGAAAGGTTGACTCCGGTCAAAATTTAAGGTAGGCAGCTTGAGAATGGAATTTTGACGGTTTCATTAGCTCAAGAACGTAGAGTTTGGTCTAGATGTACCTTTAGTGAGGGCCTCGAGGCTTCTGGACTCATTCTGAGCTACCTTGTGTCTTATGGCTGAAATGGAGCCTTGGGCGTGGGAACCTATTTCGTTGAGACGACCTCTACTTGAAGTTTTGATAAATCCGTTGAGTCCAAAATGTTGAATTTGGTGGGGGAAGCATAGCTCATTTGCGTGCACGGGGTTCTGCATGAATCCCGGGCACCTCATTAGTGTATTTTCCAACTCATATTCTCAGTTGGTCGAACAACCTAGTGCTTCACGTTTGCACACCTAGAACTGTGTTTATGGAGGCCACTAATTTATGTGTGCGAGTTTACGAGCTTGGTGTTGCAGTCATGCAGTGTTGGGTGCCTTTATCTCCGCATTCGCAAACATGCTCACACATTTGCAGAGTATTGGGCCTCTGACCTTTCCCATTCGCGGATTCGGTCCCACATTCATAGAGAAGGGTCAGCGTTGGCCCAATCCAATTAGCTACTATGATCGCGGGTAAGGGCCCACCTTCACAGAGGTCATTCAGTCTTGAAAACTCATCCCCATTCTCAATTTTCAAACTTCAATTTCTTGAGCTAGGGAGCTGTAATTGGGGTAATGTCTAGGAGGTAAATTCTTGTTCTGAACCTCCATTCCTTGTCTTTAATGGTGTTTCATGAATTCGAGTTTTGCAAGATTGTTTTAGTTGGGTTCTTGAGCTCCAATTGTGCCCAATTTTTGGGTACAAGTTCCTAGAGATATTAAGGACCTAGTGACAGATTCAATTTCATAATTCCGTTAATAGGTCTCATTGGGCCATGGTTTTACCTAATTTCGGTCTTGGATTATATTGTAGCAATATTGGTATCGTTCCTCTCATAGTAACTTGTAGTTTACAATGTTGATAGTATAATGGCATTCAAAGGACGTTGAGAAGGGGTGGGAAGCTCACAGATGGTTCAAGATTTCAGTTCAGCTTCCAGGTAGGTTGTGGTCTACTCTCTCTTAGATTATGCTCTAAAAGATATTTCTTAGTATAGATGGAATGTGGTTAGGTATTGTATGTGATAGATTTACTATTTCTCCCTTATTCGTGTTTTCTTGATTCCCATAGGAGCCTTAGGCTGGATTGCAAAATCCTTAGTTTCGGCAAGTAATTTCGTTCTTAATTGTGCCACCTCTTGACACATCTTCTCATTCGTTTAGTTGTGGGTTGACTTTACCAAAAAAGTAATCCTTTCAGTATCTGTACTTCTAATACACCAAGCTTTATTAGTTTCGACAATCATTTCAAGTTTCTTTGCAACTTACTCAAATGTGTTTGCTCCAAAGGATCCTCATGTGATAGTATCTGCCAACGTTTTACCATTGTCATCCAGTTCTCTTTAGAAAAACTCCTTGAGTGACTCATTATCTATCTTGTGGTTCAGTAAACCTCATAGATAACTTATAAATCGCTCCCATGCAGCACTCACCGACTCTTCGGTAGCTGCTCGAAGTTGTTAATTCTATCCTTCAACTTCAAATTCTTTGACAATGTAAAGTATTTTTCTAGGAATATTTTGTGCAACTCATCTCATGTGGTAATTGATTTATATGGGAGATCCAATAGCCACACAGTTACATCACCAGTCAATGATAATGGGAACACATGCAACCCGGTGACATCTATGTCTAAGTCTGGCATACCCACACTGCTCTTACAAACCCTGGTAACTTCGCTAAGATAGGTATATGGGTCTTCAAATAGCATACCAGAAAATAACCCTCTAGATGTGAGAATTTGCATCATACGTTTAGTGACAATGAACGTCGATTCGGGCGGCAGTAGAGGTACAAAGATGACACTTGTTATTCAAATAGCATCGTGATCAACCCTGCAATTATTTCACACATCGGTTGCTGGTTTCTCTTTGAGTGGAGGTTAATCTTGCACTATCAGTGGGTTGTTCTGGTTGTTTTCTCGTACTTTTTCAGCACGAGTTTCATTTATCCTCTTGCTGTCATGACCCAGGGGTACCCCTAGACGTAACACGTCGTACTTGACCCCGAAGGGGTCGCATACAAGCCCTTAGCATAATCATACACATAAGTCATAGAATAATGCGGAAAAATAAAAACTTTTACAATCGAAGTCAACTTCTTTTTCATATACGAAAATAGGAATATAGACCTTGTCTCAAGCACCATCTAGTAAAATAGAGAGTACAAATAGGGTCAAAAGCCCTTTACATCAATATAGTCTCAAACTAGAAAATACAATGGAAACTAAAAAAGATAACATCATGTCCTCGAACTTGAGGACTCACCAAGCCTAGGGAATAGTCAACTCAAGCTTCACTTGAAGAAGGAAATATGTCTCAACGACCGGAACCTACACTCATAGTAAGAAGTAGGAAATATTGGTTAGCACAAATAATGTACTAAGTATGGAAGCCATGCATAAAAATCATTGAAACATGCATAAAAGGGACATTTAGTTGAAATCATGCCTTTATCAAGTTTAAAAGCCATTATGCACACATATGAGGAAACATAAGTCATATCAACATATAAGCAACCCAAAGCTGTAACACCCCGAAAATGCTAACAAGAGTCGCATGTCGATAAACCACTGCTTAATTACTACAATATGTTTTATTCTCATTTTTTGGGAACTTGAAATAATGTTATATTTGCAACCTTGCTTAAAATAATTGTCATCGTAATTTAATGTATTGTATGGGGGTATTTGCATAATATTTTAATTAGAAATATGTATAGTTTTAAAAAGGAGGTGAAGGATATATATATATATATATAGGTGTATATGTATGTAATTGGGCAGCACACTATTATTTGGGCAGCCAACTTTTAGGGACAGTTGTATATGATAAGCACCTCTTGTGTTACTATATTTTGACACCTCCTCTTAGGAAATTCGTCTCAGCTGAAGTATAAGTCCCTTAGAACTTTATCTAACCTGTTGTTCTTCAAGATCACAAGAGAAAATCTTGGTCCTTTTGGCTGGAAATCGAGTTACACTCTTCTCTTTGGTAAGTAGTAAAACCTGTTT